>JABVZY010000307.1:7953678-7970722 GCA_020883555.1 Drosophila nannoptera
CACAGCAAATAATACTTACTATGTGCATGTGTTTGTATGGATATGAAGTCATTCTGTTATGGCGTCAATTGGTGGTGTAAATAAACAAGTTGCTGACGACTATTCTATACTTCGTCCAATTTGGCTGATTTTACAGTATGCTACATACCGATGACGATTGCCCAGAATTCTTTAAGACATTATTCGCAAACGTTTGAGCTTGTCGAGTAACATGTTTACACGGCGTTGTATTTGGGGAGCTCGGATATCAAATGCCCAAGTTGTGTGACCAGGTTTTTATTTTCTTTATTTAGTCAACTGGACAACCAGTCCGTCACCCGCTATATCGTTTATGTTGATATTTATCTCTAATTGCTGCTAAATAGATCTGTTCTTCTGTGATGCGTATGTCAGCGTGTAGAAACGGAAATTCCTCAACCTGTCTACGTTTGGCCATTATTGAATAGTTAATCACCTTGAGCTGTTACGAATATATGTTCTGGTTGCGTTGTGCTAACGTTGCAGACCATTAGTTGTTAAATAATTAATAGAGTCTTCAGTTTGTTCTCTAATGACTTAGGCTAAACTGGAATAAACTTACTTGGATTATCGCTGAATATTATTTATTATGATCTCAACTTATTAGATTTAGAAAGGAGTATTTAACATGCACGCCAGATCATTTAACACCAGCGAAATTTCGCGAGAAAATCCCAAAATCAGTCTCCCAGCAAGCTAAATGCCCAGCTGATGTCAACGCAAATACAAACAATGATTATTATACTCGATTATTTATATATATTTTATTGTTTGTGACTTGTGTTTGAATGGTGCGCAATAAAACTGACGTTTGTAGAGCTGCGTGAAAAGACATGTTAAATAGAATCACCTTTAAAAGGTAATTGATCTTTGGAATATACACATATGTATATATACATGAGAATAGGCACTATATTTTGTATACGATATATTCCTAAAACATGGTTTGCATAAATACGGAGTTTATAAATAGAGCTCCTCAGTTACAGCTTCTAAGCTACAGGGTATAAAAAGGTCGGCGTGGGATATGAATTCAGCTTTAAAAACGTTCAAAACTAGATAGTAAAGCGAACTTTGAAATGTATAAAAATCACTTTTGATTTTGACTCTCCGCGGGACCTGTTAATAATATTAATTATTAATATTCTTGTCATCGTTGTTGCTGTTGTTGTTCCTGCTGTGCGTTTATCGAGCTGCGAATTCTCTATGCTGATGAGAAGTCTAAAAGCAAAGGCAGCAAAAATAGCAGCAGCGACAGCAGCAACAACAATGGGAAAGACTTGCAAAGCGAGACAAGTTAAGAATGAATAAACTATTTAATGTATTGGCCGAATCGTACCGATGGCCGCTTCAGAGCTCGCTCTTAAAAAGTCTATAAATGGCTGCGTTTGTCCAGAGACGATTTACAGTTTAGCATTGAACTTGGTCGGGAGTTCGCGAAAAGCAGCGCGTCGCGTCGTAGCCGCCAAGTCTTTAATTCAGTTCAAGAGTTTCGTTCGAAGATCGAAATCATGCTCCTTGCTGTGTGCTCCGTTTGGCTGATTGCCCTCGCTCTGGGTGTCAACGGCGCTTCCCATTTTCGTGAGTCTCGCCTCCGGCTCGAATGCTGCTTTAGGTCTTAATTGTGCATATTTATGCACTTTGATATTTTTTAGCCCCCGAGCTGCCACTTTGCCATTATGGCGACACCCAGTGCATCATCAATGTTTCGCATAAATTGGTCCGGCAATATGCCCGCACTGGATATCCGCCAGCCGCATTTCCACAGGTGGAGCCGTTTATAGTGAAACGCTTCGACATATCGGATGGACGCAGTGGATCATTGAGCCTCAAGCTTAACTTCCGTGATGTCAGCGTAGAGGGCTTGTCCGGCGTAAAGTTCGACCGAGCCGTGTACGTAGCTAACAGAAATGAATATTTTAATCTATATTCTTTGCAATATCTTATTGCCATTTCTTGCTTTGCAGTGGCTTTGGTGCAAGTCCGTCGACCAGTAAGTTCGAAATGTATGGTTCGTTCCCAAAGATAGTGCTGCGTGGAAAATATCTGGCTGATGGACGCATTCTGATCCTTCCCATACGCGGCGATGGTGACGCCGATATCACTCTTCACAATCCCAAGTTTTCGGTCAAGTTCAAGCCTGCCACACAGGTGCGCGACGGACGCACCTTCCTGAGCGTGGACAAGCTCAAGGTACTCGTGGAGCCTCAGAAGTATGTGTAAAGCTGATTAAATGCCAAAAGCTCCTTTCACTAATCGATGTTTGCTACCTGACAGAATGAACATTAAGCTGACCAACCTTTTCAACGGCGACCAAACTCTCGGAACTAATTTGAACCAGTTTTTGAACGAGAACTGGTCTGATGTCTGGGCTGAATTGCAGCCCTCTGTGCATGTGGCCATTGCGGATATCATGAAGAGTATTCTGACCACGTTGTTCAAACGGTTCGCGTACGAGGATCTGTTCCTGCATGATTGAAGTTCTACTCAAGCTCTGTTTGTGACATACCTTTTATGCTTATATAGGCTTAGCTATAAATCATTAGCTCTAAACGTGTACGTGTGCGAGTATTTTCCTTCACTACCATAACACTTGATGGACTGTTTGCTGCTGAAGCAACGCTTAAATACGTAAGAAAGTTCTAGTATAACATCTAATTAATAAAGACTTTTGACATTATAAAACCATTTAAGATGACTTTTGCGTTTTTATTTCTATCAAACGTTTCCGCATATCTTAGCGCATAAAATTAGTTAAGCAATTGGCAGCCCATTCACGTGATTTCAGCCATTTGCATACGAATACACATTAAAATTTCAAATTTTAAACCGCTTGGTTGTCAGTGCATTTGAGCTGCAGTCGAACACAAACAAAGCTCTTTATGTATGTACTGAAAAATTGTTGCCAAGTTCAAGTGTAGACAACGGTAAAGTTGTGTGTTTGGGCAACTGCTGCCCAGTTGACCTTGGAGCCATACGCAAAATCTTCCATGTAAGCTTCTCGAGTCAGTCAACTTTCCGTTGGATACCTGGGCTTGTCTGTGAGTGTTTGAGTGTATTGGGATCAAGTTTAACAGCTTCATGTTTACAATCATGATGAGAGTCAGGAGGCTGGTGCAAACCCAAAGGTTAACTGCAGAGCTTATTGGAGTTGTACTGTTTTATTTATATTTAGAAGTCGGCCTCCGGCAATCCAGCCAATTCCAACCTGTCCAACCTCAGCATATATGTATGTATGTTCATATGCATGAGGAAAAATATTTGTCATTGCCCTATGTCGGGGAAGGGGGTGGCCAGATCCCCGTCAACAATCTTGCTACATCATGCTGTTCGGCTAATTAATACGAAACCCGTTTCGGATTTCGGTTTTCAGTTTTCAGTGATCAGCTCTCAGTTCTGCTTTATGCGGGCAATATAAATAAATAAATACATAAAATCTGAACTGTCTGTTGGCTTGCTGTCTCGCGCGTTAAATTAAATTCTTGATGGACGCTATTTCCCGATTTTATTTTCGGTATTTACGACATGACCGAGGACTTTGATGCATTCACCTTTGAAAAGTGGAATATTTAATTAACATCTGATAAATGGGAACTACTGCACTTGTTTACAAGAATTAAATTAGATATGCCGCATCAATCATGCATAAATGAGTTATTCCTTTAATAGCAATCAATCAAGTGCAATTATCAAATTAAAGCATTAGAATACACTGCAAAAAGTGAAGTGTGCTGTCAAGTCGTTTCATTTAGCGAGGCTATTCGAATCGACTCAAGCTTTTGCCTCACTGTAATCCCCACAAATGAGACCTCATTAAACTCTAACTGAGTGTGATTATACTATAAATATAGATCACCCTTACCTTCATCAATTTCGCTTTCTACATAGTATACTTCAAACGGGTTCTATTTGTTTACGCATCAGCTGAACCCGACACAGCCTAGATTCTCAGAGCATATCACTTTATAATAATTATATCTATGATGTATATTTGTGCACATATTTTTGTTAATAGCGCAACTATAAAAGCGTAAATTGCCTCGAGAAATAACTTAGTTGATTCGTAAAGTTCATTTGCATCAGAGTTGTGAATGTTAATGCACTTCGAGATGTTTAGACTTTTTATCCTGTACCTAGTTTTTGGCGCGCTCGCTCTCGCCACCCGTGCCGATTTCCGTAAGTCCGGCTCTACGGAGTGATTGCTAATGGCTTACCTTTTCCCGCAACTTCATAGCCGAGAATCCCAAGCCTTGTGGATATGGGGATTCCAAGTGCATTGTAGGGGTCATCAATGATTTGCTACGTAAAAAGGCGTCCGAGGGCGAAACTTCCTTAAACTTGGTTAAGCTTGATCCTCTGCCGGTGGCCAAGATGAACATTAAGCAGGGCGCTAACAGTCCCGTCAACATAGATCTCACGTTTACGGATAACAATTTATATGGCATCAGCACTATGGAGATCCGAAAAGTCAAGTGAGTCGGCGTTAGGAATAGGCATTAGTTGCAAACTGAATCTATTTTCTATCAGAGGCTTTGGCAAGAAGATTGAGAGAAAACATGAAATATTGTTAAATGCGCCCAAGTTGTCCCTGGCGGGTCCCTACAACATCAAAGGCAAAGTCCTCATACTGCCCATCAGCGGCACAGGACAGAGCAATATGACATTGGGTAAGTATACAGAGAGTTTAATTAAAGTAGTACAGAGCCTAACCATTCGTTCATATTTTATGCTGCTCTTTGATCAGTCAACACGAATATATTAGTGAGCTTTACCGGCAAAGCCATCGAAAAGGATGGCGCAACCTACATGGAAGTCACTGATACGAAAATCATGACCAAGCCGGAACGATTGTATTATCACTTTAGCAATCTATTCAATGGAGACAAGGCCTTGGGCGATAATATGAATACGTTTCTCAACGACAACTGGGAGGCCATCTTTATGGAGGTGCAGCAGTCCATACAGAACGCCTTCTCCGACATTTTCAAAGACATTATCACGAAAGTCTTCTCAATGTACCCCTACGAACAATACTTTACGCCGTGAAAAATGTCCGATCATATTTGCCAGCAAAACGCTATTGAGTTATTCAAATCTGTTAATTATTTAATTGCTTCACTATTTATGATTCCTCCCGAACTATGTAGCTGAGTGGCTGTTTATCACTCTATCAATTTGTATTGCAATAACTAACACATTAATTACATATAATTGTCTGTGAATAAATTTTAAAGCATGGCTATTGAGTAATAGATCTCCTTCCAATTGGTAGCTTTCTCATTACTCATATTTGTTTGGTTTTTGGATATTCCAAAATTAATGAACGGGGTCTTAAACAGGATAATAGTTATGTCATCCGAAAGGTATAGAAGTATTTTTTTTAGTTTTTGTAATTCCAAATAAAACCGTAATAATATTTATAGTGTCACTCATAGATTGAAAAATGCCGAATGATATGTGATATATCTATTTAAAAGAAAAGACGGAGAGAGAACAAAAGAAAAATGTGGAAGATACGTTACTCATCTACATTTTCTGTATATTCTGTATATATTACAGTGAAGAGAACTTAATGTTAAGTATTGGGTGGAAAGATGAGGAGCGGCTTTAGTTCAGTACCTGCAGAAAATGTGATTAAAATGCGCCCTAAAAGTATGCATTGAAAATTTAAAGTCGAACAATTCTAAATGACAAATAGGACAGAATGCAATTTAAGGAGATAGAGATAGAGCGGGACACGAGTAAAAGCGAGAGAGAAAAATCGAGGTAGAAAACCAGATGGAGTGATATATTAAGTATAGTAGAGATATATTGAATTCAAATTATAAGGGAATTGGAATATGTATTTCACATAACTGTGTATTTGTTTGTTTATCCCGACAAAACCTTGTGAGATTTGGGCCTAAACTTGGGAACGCATTCCAAGTATAGTTGGCTGAGCTCTGCGTCATTTACTATTTTTAAGAAGTAATATACTTCCCTGTAAATAATTTTGAAGCCTCGTATATACTATATATTCAAAACAAGTTGTTATTAACTGTTGTCAATTAAGAACCTTTTAGATAGGTTAAGGGTGACAACAGATGCAATCACTGTTGTGGAAATGCATCTATGACTACCGAAACACGGATGCTCTGGAAATCGTGTGAGGCTTAAGAGGCAAACTTAGGTCAAGTACAGAACAAGAAAATCTTTATTATTGTGATTAAAAATATTACTCTTGAATGTAAAACACAAAGGACCAATCGAGCGATTCTCAGGAATGTAGAGTATACAGAAGGGTGCACGACACAGAGTTCAGTGAATGTCAATGATCGACGCAAAAGTAATTTAACAAGTGTAGAGCTGAAAGCGCAGTTCAAATTTAAATACTGCAATATAATTTTTAATAGCGCGCTCTCCAGAGACAAGCCCTATAAAAGTGGATTCCTCCCGAGTTAGGCTTATCAGAAAGTCACTTCCCGAAGACAGCTCGACACAGCTCATACATCGGCCATACATGGATCTATTAGTAGTATCACTTTTTGTGTTGAGCTCACTAAATATATGCTCAAGTGAATCGGTTACTAATTTACGTACGTACTTATCGTTAAGCAACGGATATAGTTTGTGTTGCTCAACTTGGTATTCATTGCCGATTAAAAATATTTTCAGCGGGCGGCATAACAAAATGTGCCCTAGAGGATGATAAGTGTCTGTTGGAGGGCATGAACTTTGTGCTTAAGAATTTTGCTAGCACAGGCCTGAAGGAGTTGGGCCTGGTCCAGATGGATCCATTGCATATCAAGAAGTTTAGCCTGGGCAAGAATCCTAACAGTCCCGTCAACATCGATATGACCTTTAACAATGCAGAGTTGATCGGCCTGCACGATGCGCACGTGATGCGCGTAAGGTATGTGGATATAGAGTGTGATACGGAGCTCTACCGATATTATAATGAATAGTCTCGCAGCCCATTCTCGCCCAACTTCACTCGGCCGATTCGGTTTGAGATGGTCATTCCAAAAATAACATTGAAGGGTCCATATACCGTGGAAGGTAAGGTCTTGATATTGCCAATCGTCGGAAAAGGGAATGCGGAAATTTACCTGGGTATGTAAACCCTTGTAGATTAAAAAAATAATAATAATACAGTTTCGTTTTTAATCCGCGTGTCAGAGAATTGTAAGGTGAGTGCTGTGGCGACCCTAGTGTCTGTGGTGAAAGGTCCACATGAGACCTATGCGAAGGTTACTGAAGTTAAGTTGAAGTTGGAACCGTCTCGGGTTTTCTATAAGCTTGGCGGCTTATTCAATGGCCAGAAGGAACTCAGCGAGAACTTACATGCCTTGATCAACGAAAATTGGAGCGACGTCTTCAATGAGCTCAAGCCCGACATATCTCGAGCTATGGGACTGATTTTTAAGTCCCTTTTGAATCGAACACTCGGAAAGTTGCCGCTCGAGCAGCTCTTTTTGGACGCTTAAATTACTGGCTATTTCCTTTTATAATGCAAACTTATTAAGAAAAGTGAGCCCACAGATTTATAGTTGTAGTATTCATTTCTTTATTGCTTGATCACGCGATCAAGCAAACCGAAAAAATATATATAAGAATATTCAATAGTAAATTTAAAGATTCTCAATAATTATTACAATTATTTTAGTAAAAAAAAGATTCATTGTTATTATAAAATTCATTCATTCATTGTTATGAAAAATATAATTGTTTCTACCTCATTCGTTTCGATAAAAACCCGGATTTCAGATTATTAAAAAATATATATAGAATATAGAAAATGTTCATCAAGCAATTTTCTCTCTCTGATTTTTTCACAGATATGATTCGCAGGTTCGCTAAGCTCTGTTACACTTTGGAATATGGGACCGACGATTAAATCTTGGCGGGGATGAGGGCGCTATTTCGACAATATCGCCACCAAAGGCCAATTGCTCCAAACTATCGGCAAGTTCATCTACAGGGTCACAGGGCTGTGGCTGGTTGCCACTAGGCTTCTCGCATAGAGCAATAATTTCTGGCGGGAAATAATTCTCGGGCACTTCAATCAGCGTGGATAGAAATTCTTCATGCTCTTTGGCGCAACTTACAATTGCGCCTAGCTGATAGTAATCAGATATGAGTTTCTCTTCGAAGGAGAAGTCTGTTTGATGAACTGACTGAAGTTCAGAGGTGGCCAAAGCTAAAGCTCTCTTATTTGTTTCTTCAAGGTCAGCTATCATGTTAGATGAATAAAGATGTTCTATATCCATTTCCCAGTTGAAGACATGTACCTGAATGTGAACAGTTTTGATACGCTCGCGCAGATCCAGCAGCAACGCCTCTAGGTTTTCAGCGTGGGCTAGTGGTGAAGGAGCTTAAATCAAATCCTTATAACTTTTGAGTTGCTAAAGAGCTTACCCAATCCGCTGGGACTGACGAACTGTAAATTGCAGTGACGAAGTTCCAAGGTTGTGTAGTATCTTAGTGACATACGATCCTGTGATAAACCATTAAGTAGCGTATCGCACGCTGTGTACTTAGTGTAATCGAACTGGCGGTTGGCCTTCAGAATACATCGCAAGTAGCGAATAAAGCGCTCCAGTTTAGTGCATAGCACCTGCACCTGATGGCGTATATTATAGCTGTGGGGATTTGAGCGCTTCCTGGGTATTTCGAACACATAATCCGATGGCACTGAATTAAGTTGATGGCTGGGCAATTCAGCACTGATGTGCTCATGTAGGGAGTTGAATATGTCCAGCAAACGCACAACAAGATTTTGATTATCGCTATTAAATTCAATGTTCAATCGTTAAGGAGTATTGTGCGTTTTACATTAGCGCTCATTGGCGAACTTACCGGTAAGCAACGGCTTGTATTCGCGGCAAGGGTACTTCATTAGATTCCGCCTTATGTATGTTCTTTTCCTGCAGTTCAGGACTCAAAGCTGGTCTGTTGGAGTCTGCATTCGTATGGGACTTCTTATTGAGTTGAGTGTCATTTGAGAACACTCGCTTGTTCATGCACATTGAACGCCTGCAGCTAAGTCCATGAACCTCTAATTGTGGACCATCGAGATCCAATCGCATTTCGCTCACTCTGGAATTAAGTTGTTGCAGCAATGTTCTTGCCGCGTCGTCTCTGTTGCAGCTGAAAACATGTGGCCGATACCACTGTTTGTCCTCTACCAACGAACACAGTTCCGAATTCAGCAATTGTAAGTTATCGTTTAATTGTTTATCTTCAGTGTCTATTTTTTTTGAGCCCATTTTAAGAAACTTTTGTTATTAGCACACAAAAAAAAATTAAGTCCGCCGGCGCCAATCAGTCTGCTTGATTTGTATGTATGTACAAAATGTAACGACATGTGCACAGAATCCGCGCGAATCCAATGCCGCCGTCAAACTGTCTGGTCTGTTAGAACTGCAGCAGTGATATATTGTCTATCGATAGCTTGAATACACAATGGTACACATTCCACCTGTGGTTGTTTCACAGCACTTAATAATATACATGGCGGTAAGCTCACGAATTACTTCAATGTGTTTACCAGCACTGTTTTTGTAGAAACGGTTCTTAGACCAAAAATCTTGACAGGTATAAGTTTCTACAATCTTATGCCTTTTAGAGTGTTTAGTGATTTTATGCCTTTGGTATATTTATTGAATTTATTTTGAATGTTTTACTCTTGTATGACATTACATAAACAGTTACATGTTTTACATTGTACACTTTTTTCAAATACTTAATATATATTATTACTTGCAATGATATTTGTATATGTGTACGTATTTCTTATTCGAACAGTTAGATTTGTTATATTGTTTAACAAAATCGAAAACAAAACGAAAGTTCATTTAGATTATTAGTACTACGAAATGTTTCTCATATAAATCCTTTAATTGAACAATCATTATTATTGCTGCAAACAATAGACGACAATAGATTAATTAAAGCTACAACTTAGTGCGCATTCTTGTACTTCAATTCAAATTATCTACAACAAAAATGACAGCGACAATAACAAAAGATTATGATGCATTATTAACAAACTATTCATACTAATATTGGTTAAAAAACACAAAGCATTGGGATTCCACTAATTCATCTTTTATATCACAAGTTAAAATTTTGATTATTGTTTGGTCAATTTTCTCATATTTGTTTTTTTAGTGTGTATATGAAATGTATGTAAATTGTATATCTGTATTGATTATGTTTATATATATGTACATAAGAAAATATAATTATAATAAACGTATCATTAAATATTTTAGAGTAAGTTTTTGTTGTTTAGATATTTGTTACAATTATATTTATAAATTGGTCTACACTCAAGTCATGAAGATTATACGAATTGGTTTATCGTTAGATTTAAATAGAAACAGAGAATTGGAGTATGAGAGACAGAGAGAGAAAGAGTTATATAAATAGATAAGACTCATAACTTATTCTTATTATTTCTCTCTTTTGTCCAGATCCTAATCGAGGTTACATAGAAATTCGAGTTAGTTACATGCAGTTAGAATTAAAAGGTATATATTTATGTATGCCTGTAAATATATTGACTACTATATTGGTTAACATCGTGTTCAGATGACGCAAAATGAAATGGAAATTGAGCTTTCGCCATAGTTACAAAAGTTAACTTGAACTTAAACAAAACTAATCATTTACAATATAAAATATGACACTTTCTAAATAGTTGAATATAGGATTCAATGAAAAAAACTTAAGGTGTTGCTATATAGTTGACTTTGGTTGTATTGTATGCCTGTACGTATACAGTTATACAGCTCTTATGTAGCATCTGAACACGATTTATGCGTGTATAATCTTAAAAATTTGTCGAATTTCCGTCTACGTTCAGACCAACGACTCTCTGATGTTGCTTTTTACCTGTAAGATTGTTGCAGATATTGTATAAGTGTATATTTGTTAAGGTATTTAGCTAATCGTAAGTGCCTTTGACAGTTGAGAGCGAGATTTTTAGGGAGGGCACTCTCAGGTTGTTAACCTAGGTTGTTTTTCCATCTCTAGATCTCGATGGGAACGCGATATGTTTAGGTCGTTCGTTTCATGCTGTTGGTTCGGGATTGGATCGAGGGACTTTTGCTTCTAGGGCGAGAATACGCGTAGACTGCGAAGCAGAGTGGCCAAGACATTCGCCAAGCATTCTGCCTGCAGCGCGAGTTGGCCGGCTCCAATGGGTCCAATCTGCACGCCGACCAGCTCACGGAAGCTGCTCGCGACATCATGCACCTTGAGTACAATATTGCGTGTCTGCAGCGGAGCTGAGGTGTGACGGGTCATGTCCTGGGCTAGCTCCGTGATGCGGCGAATGGCCGTTAGACAAGAAGTTAGATGATCGGGCAACGTTATTAGTGTCATGTCGGACATGGAGGCAACCAGAAACTTGCTTGCCGTGACCAAGGCCAATGTTTGCTCCGTTAGTTCGTTACGTGCCCTCTGGAATTTGTCTTCGTCGATGCTGGTGCCGCCCCCGGCGGATTGTGCAGCCGAGCATTGGGCGGCCACCTGGTCCAGCTTAATCAGCAGTCCAGCCATAGCTACATCCGTTTTCGCCAAGAGCGCTTCTCCATCGATTAGATGTCCATTTTTAATAAAAAGCTTTTCGCCATGCAGCTGCTGCGGCTTCTTCGGCAGTGCGGGCTGACCGTTGGAATGCGCATTGGGTAGGCGGGCGGTGGCCGGTATAGGCGGAGACGTGGTGCTTGCGGGTGAGGGCGTGCCATTTACAGGACGTGGGCGACTGGCAATGGGCGGTAGCGGGGGTTTCTTGGGCGCACTCACCGCTGACGTGCCTGCTGGAGTTACTGCGTGTGGTGTAGCTGGCTCCGAGTTGATTGTGGGACTAGTGCGTGGTGGTAGCTGTGGCGGACACAACTCACGTAATGGCACACTGACCGCTCCCATGATCCGCACCTGCTTTTTGGGCGAGTATCGCTGGAGAAGTTCGGCGCTTTTTGGAGGTCGCGCCGGTGGTGGCGTCATTGTCTCCGTAGTGGGAGTGCGTGGTGGCAGCTGCAAAGGCTGCAGTGGATCTTCGAGTGCTGTGACATCTTCTTTTTTGGATGTGGGGCAGCAGCTAAACTTGCTCTTGCGCTCCACGGTGGGATATTCAATGATATGCGGTGTCTGATCTTTGGGTCTGCTGTTGTTGCCATTGGCAACAGATTGAAAGAACTGACGTTTCGCTTGCACCGAGTTGCTGTAAAGACATTCTGTTTCTTGCTGCGCCTCGAGATCTGGCGGCGGCGGTATTATGAACGACATTATCTCCTCTGGGGTGAGTTCTTTGGCTGGCGTGGCTTTTTGTGTGGGCGGCGCCACTAGCATCTGCTGCAGAAAACTATCCAATTCTTCTGCCTTGCCTTCGAATCCTTTGGGTGGTGCAGCATTCAGCAGCGACAGCGAGTCCAATTCGTCCGGTGTCTGTGGCGGTGGAATAGCGCGCAAGTCAATCAAATCCGTATCTGTCTCAATAAACGTGTCCTCGCGCACCTCAAACCCGTATATCTCGGAGAGCTGACGAGCGGCCACATCCGTGTCGGCAGCGGGCACATTGCTAATCTCCTTCAGTTGCTGCAGATACTCCCGCAAATTGTAATCCTTGGTCTCAGCGCCGAAGTGACTACCATCGGGGCTGTGCAGCCCAAAGCTGCTTCGCTGAGCCAGTTGCTGTTTAATACCCGTCTGGAGCAGCTGCTGTGGCCGTCGAGTGGTTGGCGATTGTGTCGGTGAGGCCACCGACTCGGAATCACTTTCGCTTTGCGAGAAATCTGTGCCCAAAGCCTGCAGGTCGCTAAGCAGCTGGCTAAAGCCGTTGACCTTGCGCTGCGGTCGGGGACTCGAAGTGCTGCATAGGCTAGGCTTACGCTTGGGCGTGGCGGGTGTGGGGGGTGCTGATGCGGACACTGGTTCCGGTATGGCGTTGAGGCCCTTCGTGATACCACTCAGATCATGGCTAATCGTCTCGGAGAGGAGAGTCAGCGAGTCGCTGTGCTTGAGCGGGGTCGTGTGATTCATGCTGGCGTTGATGTTGTTTTCCTCTGTGGAAGACACCTTGCTGCTGTTCAGGCTATCGCAATCGCTGTCGAACTCTAGCATGGCGACGCTATGACCTAGCTGCTGAGACTGCTGATGTTGCTGCTGTTGCATGGGTATTGAGTGCAACTCCTGTTCTTGTTCACTGAGATACTGTTCAGAACTTTGCACAAGCTGTTGCAGTTCCTGCACGCGACGCAGTACTTGCTCGTTCTTGGCTTCGACAGCCATTTGACTGCGTCCCTCACTACAATAGTTGCTGCCGCTGCTGTCGCTTAGACCCGAGTCCTTGGCTGCTTCCTCCAGAAGCTCGGTAGCCATCACGCTGTGCAGATCCAAATCCGTGGCATAGGTCACAGTTTGCGGCTGCGTCGACAATTGTTGTGCCGGCTGAGGCTGTGACAATACAGCCTGGTGTGGCATCGGATGATATGGAGGCGTAATGAGAAAATTTACGCTATGTGCACGGTTGTGGAAGGGCAACAGATAGCTCCAGCTAGCGGGCAATACGGTGTGCTGCGACAGGAAGGCGGGAGCGTTGTCCTCCTCGTTCGGCTCACGCTCACGCAGTACGTTCAACACGTTACCTGGAAAAAAGCCAACATTGAAAAACTCCACCATTAACTCATGCTCATTGCATCCTCGTACCTGTGAGCAGGCGATAATAACCTCCTAGCACCAGACTGAACTCACAAGCATCACGATCCTCCATGATGAACTTGACTGCTCGATCTCCCAGCATGTAAATTGTTACGCTGCAGGTAATGTCGTCTTCTCGATGGACGACCACATGTGTGAAGTCCTCTATGGCGGATATGGGTTGTGGCTAATTGAAGACTCGATTAAACTTAATCCAACACTTAGCCATCGATAGAAGCTTCACTTACCACCGAATTTCGGGCACTTGAGATTTGACTGAGACCGAAGCGTGGACTCACGAGTAGGACGCGTTCCATACCCTCTCTTTGGTTTGTGCTGAAGCACTTAGCGCCGTAGCTTGGCAAACTTGCGATAATATCTAGGTAATGGAGCTTCGCCTATGAAATGGATGAATATGATTGTATTTTCTCCATAGTTGTGTCATTGTATAGGAATAGCTTACCTGCAGCTGCGTTAAGGCCTTGCTGGAGCCAGTCATTTCCGCATTGACCTTCAAGAAGTGAGAGATGAGCCGGCGCAACTCCTTGCGCTTCATGCCTTCGAATAAGCTAATGGGCACAAAGCGTTCCAGGCCAAATTCACGCCTAAAAGTGGATGAAGGTGAGCCACAGAACTATGGACTATTTGGCTCGTTACTCACTCGACCAGCTTGACCGTGAGCTTGGCGGGCGCAAAGTTGTTGGCCAACGCATGTTGATGCATGTGCAAGGCGGCCAGACGTAGCGCCAGTTCTGGCTGCAGCTCTGGTGCAAATCGCTCCTGGTTGACATCGTTACAGCACTGCATGTACAGATAGTCGAGGGCGTGCATATCTCTCTGAGCCAATTCAGCGGCGGAAATCGGCACAAAAGTGATGCGGAATAGGCAGCGCAGTTTGTGGGCACCTGGCCGGGCAGCAATCTGTAGATGGTGGAGCATTAGACTTACGTAGAGCAATAGGGAATTACAGTGACTTTACCCGTGCCAACGATTCCTGTGGGTCAAGCAGCGTAAGCTTATTCCGCTTTAGGCTCTTGACATGCTCCAACACCAGGCTGAAAAGCTCACCACAGCACAGGCAAAGCTTGTCCAGCAGCGAACTAACCACATCCTGCACCGTCGTGGTGGCATCGTACTTAAAAGACTTTGTCTGGCCGTTCTCCAGGAACACCTTAAGCACATTCGCCATGGGCGGCACGCAAATATCGCCCAGCGAGAAGGCCGAAGGCTTTAATGATTAGAAGAAACGAGTAGCATGATTCGAATGTCCTCTCTGTACGCTGCTTGATACTACTTACCGGAAAAAGTGGGGATCCATTGACGCACACACTTTCTGCGAATCGCACGCGGCTCGGCCGCGAACGCAGCTTGGCCCGTTTGCCGGCCGACAGCAGGGTGGACTTGCGACCGGGCAGGACGCAATGCGCCATGGGCTGGCATACGAGTAGCGAGACTTGTGTCTCACAGGCCCGCACCAACTGTATGACATGGTCCCGGGGTGCGTCCTTGACATCCTCACCATTCACGGCCAGTATCTGATCGCCAGGCTGCAGTTTTCCAATGCTGGGTCCTCCTTCGGTAACAAAACGCACTATCACCGGCCGCTCACTGCCCGCCACGAAGCCGAAGCCCAGACTTGGACTGCGCTGCAGTAAGACGAGGCGTGGCTCCGGCGGGTTCTCATCCCAGCGTATGCATTCTGGCGCTTCATAGGTGGTCGTCTTATTCAAATGGCTGTTAAGGTAAGGTTGAAAGTCATCATCGGATCAACTCAGACTTCAAGGACTCTACTCACTTTATATAATACGAACGACCCTTAGAGTCTATGGCTCGCTCCCAACCATAGGAGAGCTCCTCATGTTTGCTCCAATCCTCGCAAGCGGGTAACCATCCAGATGATTGCGTTATGTGGCTGTAAGGAGAAAACAAGCAGTTGCCATTATTAAAAAATCTTTAACTTCGAAGATGGGTAAAAAATCTTATAACATTGCTAATTAGCTGCCTAAAGCCAGTTTGCCCTTGACCCTGAACTTGTGAGCAAACCCTGTGTCTCACAATCTGGGCTAGTCCCAATTGCATCTGCCGCTTGACCGAATGCATTTCAATTGAGATTAATCAACCCTAATTGGGTTATTTGCTCGTCTATGCAATAAAGTGCATCCATAATCCGGCCAACTCACAACGGGCCCTGCTCGGCCGTTCCACACTCAGTACATGACATAATCATAGCCCAACCTCGAGTCCACCCACCTTGGTGGCTTCCGTTGCTGTCTTTCTTCATTTCCTGACTGCACACAATTGCGATAATTAGTTTTGCACTTTGCCCGACAGCTGAGAGCTGAAAGCTGAGAGCCAAGAGCATGTGGCAGCGCACGGCTCCCCCAGTGTCAGTGGAACTGATGCCGAGCCCAACCAATACCAATGTTCATTCAGTCTGGCAGGCAGGCAACGGCTCCCTTCTACCCTGACCCGATTGCCACCACATCCCGCTGCCCCGGCGGATGCCCCAGGCCCACGCCAGGCCCTGAGCTCTTATGGCATTTTGCACGCTTTCAGTTTGATGTGCAACAAAGTGTAAAATTATTTAATAGAATTTCGTGCATAATCAATTTATGTGCAGCAACCAGGCATTCATAGAGGCAGTCAGTCCCACGGTCCGCGTCGGAATGGATCCTTTTGAAAAGGGCACATTCGGCTGAAACAAAGGCCAACAGAGTGAATGTTCGGCTAAATGATACTCAGCAAATATTCCATATACTTCAAATATTTTTACTCTTGTTCAATTCCCTGAGTTTTCATTTATGTAAGGTTATGTGCAGAAAATAAGTGCAACAATAAAAATGTCCCAAGAAGCTCTCGAAATGACCTGGATGAAGGAAAAATACAATGAAAAAGTTTATAATAGCATCTGTATAAATACTCTCATGCATATACAGATAAATCCTGAAGCACTTTGCTATTGAACAATCAAGTGTGAACATAAAATGTGGCTTTAAGGCCTTGTATATTTTTTGTGCTAATTGTAAAGATATTTTTGAGATAAAGCTAAAGACGCGTAGACATCGCCTTTTGGGGTCATGCACCTCTACGCACTCACATAAGTCAGCTATATACAGATGTATTTATTTTTGTTTAATTTAATATATATACTCACTTGCAATAGTAAAGGCGACCATCCTTGCCCACGTGCACCGTCCAGCCCGCTTTGAGCTTTTCCTGGACAGCTTCCAAATGTCGATCAATTTCACCCCAATTTCCGATGTGTACACTGGCCGCATGACTTGTTCCTTGAATCGGGCCACAGATGGCGCCAGGCGCACAGCCCGCGCTAGAAGCGTTC
>JABVZY010000307.1:8000232-8012553 GCA_020883555.1 Drosophila nannoptera
AACCGAAGGGTCTAACCCAGAACTGAATATAGAAAATCAAATTGGGAAATTCATCTTATAGATTTGATCTTGCCAAGATTTTCATTTGTATACTTTATTTGATTTATTTATTAACATCGCTCGTCTATCTTGCGGCTGCCCCTTTTTCAGCCCAAGCTACTTCTCTCTCGCTGTGCTGCTCGCATCCATACTCTCTGTTAGTGCTGCTTCTAGTCAAAACGCCAACGCCTCGTAGGCACCCACACATACGCACACACGCACACACGCACACGCTTAGCTATCGAGAATAGTGTTTCTTTTTGCTGTATACGTATGTGCCTGTATATCTGTATGTGTGTGCGTGAATGTGGCATTTTAATAATAGCCCACACATACAATATAAAAGCTCCTGCTGGATAAGAAAAAAGTATAGAGGCAAAACATAGAAAAAATGTTGCACTAAAAACTTTAACGCCCGCATGCTGCACATACCAGCACAGCAGAAAGCACAAAACTTCTATGTAGCTTCACTTCGCACATATACACACTCCCCACACAGACACTCATTCCGCAAAAGAGCCCTTTGGTAATGGGATGTAGACGGGGATGGGGTCTGTGCTGAGTTAGGCTGCCGCAATAAAGCTCATGTTGTCTGCGGCAACAGCAACGGCAACAGTTATACATATCCATGCAAGCATACACATACTCGTTTGTGTGCATGTATGAGCATGCTGATTGGTTGAGTGGAGGTTGGGGATAACTGGGCTTGGCTGGATACAACCCTTTCCCCAAAACAGGAAGTTTGTAGTTTTTTCAATTAACGCCCGCGAAAGACGTGCGAGAAAGAGAGCCAGATAGCTCGGCTTGCGGTGACACACGAGGGTAGAGAGAACTGAGCAAGTCGAGAACTTATTTGCTGCATTTGTACTATTAAATATTTGCACACATACAGAGACCACACCAATTTACGGACATATGGAATTAGTTATTTAACTTTATATATTTGTGCAGTTGTTATTTTTTATTTATTTGTTGTTGTTATTACTGTTGTGACGGCGTAAACACTGCTTTATATGAATGTGCGAATTAGATTCGTTTTAGTACATATTATCGCGTTGGCTTGTCCCCGATATCATTGCTGTTCTTGTTGCTCTTATGATTGTCATGGCAAATATGCGAATATAACATTAAACTCGCTAAATTACACATATAAGCACACACATGTTCATATAGTAAACAGAAACACTACCTCTTGGTGTTAGCGCCACTGAGGGAAGAGCGGTTCGCCTCCCTCCACTTTGTCCAGAGAAAAACAACAAAAACGAGAAACAACGACAAAAAAGCAAAATTTGAGAGCGGCTAAAGAGTGCAACTGCGGTTTGAGACTTGAACTTTAGCTTTTTTCGCCTGCGTAGTAACGAGAACAATGACCGTTATTTTATTTTTCTATTTTTCTGTTTATACGGTTACGTACATACAGAAGCACAAATTTTTTACTTGATTCACAAATAAATTTCTGTTTTAAACACTTTGTTCACGAAAACGCGAGCGCGAAACCGCCGCGCACAACTTGACGTTCGCTCTCTCGATGGACAACTGAAGCCAAAATGAGCCAAATCACTGTTGAAACGGGAGGCTTAGCATCAGCTGATTATAGTGCTGCCCAGCCCGAGCACGGCGCATATCTCGGTCATTTTTAGTACAATATTTTTCGATTCATTCCAAAAAGCTTTTCGACCAGGTGGCAACTATGAGAACAGCTGATTCGGTGATGAGCCCCTTAAATTTTTGAAATTTGAAAAACACATGAGCAAGAAAAAAAGTATTTATTGCATTTATACATGTTTAGGTGCACCAATTCCAAATGCAGCCATAGTTCTTATTACAGCCAAAGCCGCCTGGGTATAGAGAACAGAAATACTCAGACTTTTTAAATTCGCAGCTTTTGTCTGGGCAGAAATAATTGTAACAGGCAGCAGAGCAGTATTCGCGCTGTCCCTTGGCACAACCGGAGCAGTCAAGTATTTCTGAAAATAAATCAAAAGAGATTGACAATACATTTGGGAATTCATCATGTTTAGGTTATAGTCAAATATACCGCTCTCATGGCAATCGGCAGTCCGGCAACCCGATAATGGAGGATTCGGAGGCATTATCAACAGTGGCGGATCACTCAATTCGACAATTTTAGGTGGCTTTAAGTAGATAACTGGACTGGTACAAATTCTAGGATCGCACAGCAACTGTCGTTGATTAAAGCACACCCATTTAGGGGGATATGGTCGACATATGCGCGGACTCTTAACTGTACAACAGCCCGCCGATGGTTGCTTAAAGGATTGGGCGGGTTTCCTTGTTGTGACAACTACTTGATTCGATGGTTTCGAATTTACATGGCTTTCATCTGTCTTTGAATCGTATGAGTTTATTGTCACATAGTCCACTTTATTGATATTTTCCGTGACAGCGTGATATTCGTGACTGTTTTTGAAAACGTTGTTAATCTCTAGTATGGTGGTGATATAACCCGGCGGCTGGCATTTTTTGTCAAACCATACTGTGCCAGTGGGACAAGTAGGAAACAGACAACGACCTGCATAGTATTCTCCCTGACTGCATCGTATTTTGCGACACTGATCTTCGAAAAATATAGAACCTGGCGGACATCGAACCAGTTCATCGCTTGGTTCGATTTTTTCAGGACTCGACGGTGGAAGTTGAGTAGTCGTCATAGGCACCCCTTCCTCTATAGACTCTGTTGCAGTGCTCGAAATAGGCGTCTCAGTGCTGGTGGTAGTGTTTGCATCATGTGGGCATGGCAATGGTTGAATCAAATGACACATTCCATCAGAGTGGAGGAAGTATCCTGTCAATGATGGGCAATCCAAGTTTATTTCTATACATTTATATAGCAACAGAGTTTACCCTCGGCACACATTTTTGTTCTATAGCATGTTCCATTGATATTACTGTAACCTTCTGGGCACTCCATCCACTAAAAACATTTTTTTTTTTCGGAATATATAAATTGTTAATTTTAATTGTGTGTGCGTTTGTACCTTGCCAAAAGAATCTTCGTAACCTTCCGCAAAATGCATTGCGAAAAATAATAATATAACTGTTATCGTAAATCCCATCAGTGCGCTGAGTACTCCAAGATTCTTAGGCTGCGATGTTTAGGTAACTAGCTCAAAGTGCGACTGACAGATATTTTTTGAAAACTTTTCGTGGATCTTGAAATACGAATGACCCAGCACTGATAACCCGAATCACGAGAATTCTAATGACAAAGATAGTGATGATGATTATGAATAATATTTTGGAATCTATTCTGATGCTCAATAAATTTTTGTTCATTTCAAATCACCATGTTCGTCTATCAAGTGATCTTTCCATCTTTCCTTCTCCTGGTTTTTGATCTGATCATAAACTTCCAGACTCCCGTGGCCGGGCAGACGACCGTTTCCTGTAGTCCACCCTACGTGCAGCTGAATTCGATTTGTGTGATATCAGCGCCTCCTACATTTTTTAACGGTGAGTACAATGCACAGATTTTTTCGTACTGGACCCATATTTCTGCACGCAAGTACAAAAGTTTGAGAATAAATCACGTGTAAAGTAAATGAGATGTCCTCATATATCTTTTCTCTTTTATGTAAAGCAAACTTTTTTTTATTCCTTAACTGTGAAAAGCTAAGGATAACTGTGTGAATTATATGACAACATTTTTGAATTGTTTTTTTTCCTATTCATCCTTTCCAGCTTCGCCTCAACCTTGTCTAAATCAAGCGGTTACTCCTTATCCACCTGTTCCAGCTCAGCCTCAACCTTGTCCAAATCAACCGGTTACTCCTTATCCACCTGTTCCAGCTCAGCCTCAACCTTGTCCAAATCAACCGGTTACTCCTTATCCACCTGTACTAGCTCAGCCTCAACCTTGTCCAAATCAACCGGTTACTCCTTATCCACCTGTTCCAGCTCAGCCTCAACCTTGTCCAAATCAACCGGTTACTCCTTATCCTCCTGTACCAGCACAACCTCAACCTTGTCCAAATCAACCGCTACCTCCTTATCCACCTGTACCAGCTCAGCCTCAACCTTGTCAAACTCAACCGGTTACACCTTATCCATCTGTACCAGCTCAGCCACAACCTTGCCCAAATTTACCTGTTGCTCCCCTTCCAGTAGGTCCAGCGCAACCTCAACCTTGCAACCCCAACCTACCCGTAACGCCTCATTCTCCTGTGATACCGCAACCCACGCCTCCACCTTATCAGACCATTCCTACTATACCTAGTACAACAACTTCAACAACTACAACAACCACAACAACAACACGAAAACCAATTACTGTTCCGCCACCGGCTACACTGCGCCGTTGCCCGAAAGGCACAGTGCTCATAAACGACGAATGCCGTTTGTTGTATTGCTCCAGGGGTGTATATGACAGTGACCGATGTGTGGAGATCCGATGTCCCAAACACAGCTACTGGACTGGCGAGAAGTGTGTTTATCCACAGCCCGCAGAGACTGCCAATATTCACTTGAATAAAACAATCATCAACAAAAAGTCGAGTGAGACGCCCGACTTGGTATTAAACAATATACAGAACTTGGTAGTCAATGCTTCGTTGTCGATTCCCACTGATTATAGGGATTATGAAGAGAATTCCCCAGAAATGGATGAGGAGATTCCACTCACTCCCTCACTACCTACGCCACGGCTTGCAACCAAATGCTGTACTGTGGTAGCGCCACGCATCTGCCGCTGTCCGACGGAGGGTCGTCACTGGCAGTGCTTTAATCCAAAGGAACGGGTATGTGGGGACATATGCAGTACCCCAAAGGTTGCATTAAGTGCAAGCAGAATTACTAGCTGGTCTGACAACAATATACACATGCTGAGCATGCCGCCAAACTGGAATTCGGAATGCCAACGGCTGGGGAATTGTCCCCATGTCGCAGGTAATTCATAAGGATCCAAAGATTCCCTTAGATCATATTGATTTCTGTGCGGCATTCCTTTTAGATCGCTACGATTGCAGCGGATGTGCTCTGCGCGAGATGTCTGCCTGCTCCCCGTACTGCTACAACTCCCAATGCAACAGCCCCAGGTGTAGCTACTACGACCAGCAACAGTTCTGTGATTTACCCCAATCAGCCGATTCGGTAGCTTGTCGAACAGAGTATGGCTGGCGACGATGAGCAAGCCTAAATGCAGTGTGAATAAAATGTGGATTAATGATCGCAACACATAGTATAATCTGTATGTAAATGTAATGTAAAAGGCGACAGAACCAAAGGAGAAATTAAAAACGCCCTCAACTATAGAGTATGGGATAGCTTCAACTCTTTAATTGACACTACGGTTCTCGAAATTCTCTCCTCTCTCAAACCGAATCAAACCGATGAGAACATCGAAATACATTTCGATAGCGCTATCTAATCAATTGAACAATAATATTAAAAAGGGTACTTTTACTACGTTCGAGTTGGCAAACTTGCAGTTATAAAATGAGTGATTGGAAAGAACGGTAGTAGAAGCAAAAAGAATACATTGGGGAGAACGTTAAGCTAAACAACAATGAAGGTAACGCTTGCATAGTGACGTTTATCGAATCGGTTATTACTTTATATAATGTATGTATAATTTAGCTAGAGGCAGCCGCATGCGTGCTACTCTTTCTTTCTGCTGGAGCTTTGGTACGAGCCGACGAGCCGACGACCAATGACGTTAAGGACACGATTGTTATACAGACACCGCTGAAAAACTATGAGCAGCCTTCGTTACGCGACTACGAGGAGTGCCAGAGCAATCGGCGCAGCTGTATGAACGTCTGTATGGACAATCAGAAATGCAAGACGGAGTGTCCACTTTGCCCCGATCTTATAGAGGAGCCCTTGCTGGTGCACGGAATTAACGATTCCACTTACGTGGCGCCTGCTCAGTCGGCTTACAACACCACCAACATCATCCGACTTACTAATGAGATCAACAATATTATCAAGAACGATATAAAGGAGCGCAACGAGATGAATGTTCAGGTTCACCAGAATGTCTCACAAGTGGGCGGTCGTTTCGGACTCGGCTATAATGAGCACGGCTCCTGCTGCTTTGTGGTGCGGCGAGAACGCGAATGCGAGCACTTGGAAGATTGTGAAGAACTCTCGCGTCACCGTGTTTGCGGTACCCGTTGCCAGGCGCGAGTGATGCATGCGAAGCGCGTAGTAAGTTGCAAAACGGATCAGCCGGATGTTTGCAGTGAGACAGTGGAATATATGCCTGCGCATAGACACAAATCCAAAAAGCGCTATCAAAACCCTTTGCAAAGTCAAAGTCAATTCCAATCTTCGGACTGTAAATACCTCAATTCTTGGCCCTATGTATCGTGTGGTCCGGACAAGGAAAGTCAGCGCGTGAGACGCACCTACTGCCAGGCCTGCCTGTATGTGACCTATGGTTATATTCTACAATACGGTATACCACCAGAGTGCATTGGTTGTTTTTCTGCACCGCTACCCGTAATGCAACCTACTTACTGGAATCCTAGCTTTGGATTTAATTATCTGTCGCCATTCGCACCTGTGATTAAAGACCAAGTGAAGGACGAAGAGCATGAGCAACAGAGCGAATCGAATAAGGTGTCTGACATCGACAACGACGGGGACGACAAATGGGTCCTGAAGTCAGAAAAATGTTTGGACCCCAATGGCGAAATTATGGACTGCAAGGATACTGAATTTAAAACGCCACATGTACCATCACAGCCCCCTGATCTGGAGATAGACGATGATTACTATGATGTACCTGCTCAACGGCGAAAGCGGCGCCAGGGAAAGTTTATGCGTTCACTTTATAGTCGCCGCACCGATTAAGAGCTCACAAGAAAAATTGAGGGAATCCCAAATTTCGAAAATTGTGTGCAAGCGAACGCCATAAAAAAAATCTAACCAATATTTGTTAATCATATCAGGCGTAGAATCGCTATATAAAACAATATTATGAAATAGGTTCACTTATCATTTAAAATCTCCTATTTTTGCTTACCAGTTTTTCGAGTTGCCTGATAATAAGTAATTTATTACTTTCATTTAAAATTGCTTTGAGGATTCTCTAAATATAATAATTTATATTTGTTTAGAATTTGAAAGAATAATTTAATTAGTTTTGATTAACATATTTTTTGTTGCGGAACTCTGCTGTGCTTAGGGACTAAAAACAACAAATCTTCACATCTTGCACAAAAATTCTCATATTGTTCTAACGTGGATTGTGAAGCCTAAAAAATTTGTTTAAGAAACAACAGTTGTAGCATTGTAGGTAGATACTTCATGTGGGCATCATACTCATGGGCCAATAACCCTTTGAACATCAAAATTACTAGACTTATGGTAATATTGCGCTGTTGATCGAGGCCGTATGATTGGTTTACTTAATGCCCAATTCCTTCAGCTCGGTTTCCTCGTCCACAGAGTCCTCCTCATCGGACCCATGCACTGAGGGAGCGGGTGTAGTGTGTCCTATAGGATAGACCAATATGATATAATACCTCAAGATAAAATGATCGATTTAGCAATGCCTTTGGCCATTATTTACGAATTACGTAATTCAACAGCTCAATTTTGATAAATTTGATTGATTTTTATCAAATCGTAAAAATCTCAAAGTAAATATTGATTGTATAACTGGTTGAGCAAAACTTACGGGATGAGGAGGGACTAGGCGGTTCGCTGTGTGGACGTGAGAATATCAAATTGCTACGTGAACCATATATGGCGCTCTCGTCTACATAATCGGGATAAACGGCTTGCAAAGCCTTTACCCTAGCTTGCCTGTAGTACTGTTGAATAACAAGAATGAAGAGATACAATTGCTTGCTAGGATCCCGAAAATCATTGTAATTGTAATACGTACAATGCCCAGCGTACGCCAGTCGAGCAAATCGCTGAGGCGTTCCGTGCGATTACGCTGAATGATTCGTTGCCGACGATTGAGTCGGGAGAACTCCATCATAAAGTTCGACAGCTGCTGTACGCTGTTCTCCAAGCCGATGTAGCGGCGATCGACAATGTATATGCCGTAGGACTTAGGATCACTGATGTGCTCCTGCATGAAGCAGCCAAAGCCCGATAGATTTGTGGTCACACTTGGTATGCCCATGACGGTGCACTCGGCTGGTGTGTAGCCCCAGGGCTCGTAATACGATGGGAATACACCCAAATGACATCCACGAACAAACTCTTCGTAATCGATGCCAAACAGCGGATTTGTAGAGGTCAAAAACTCCGGATGGAAGACCATTTTTACTCGATCGTGAACCGAATTGAATAAGTGGCAGCGTCTAATTGACGATAAGACCGGATCGTTCCAATCGTCTGCCACATTATGTGTAGTTACAGGCGGCATGGAATCACGCTGCATAGCAAACATACAACGCTTAATTTTAACCAGGTCATCCTTATGTAGCAGCTCATCTGGGTGTGGTATGCGCCCTTTGAGGCATGTATCAAACATACGTTTGCCCACCGCTTGCTGGACACTATTAATAGTATCACGAAGCTGCTTGATCACTGCATGGCCACGCAGCGAGTCCACGTTAAAGTTGTTCGTCTTGGTAGGAAATATGAGAAAGGCAACCACTGTAGTGTCGGGGCGCTCGTGCTTCAGCATCGCATTGAGGCGTGCAAGGGACTCTATGAATATATCGGCCCCCTTATTTCCAAACTCATAGCGGCCAGCGATGAAGAAGTACAGCGTCTTATCCAGATCAAAGTCCATATGTCTATGAAGCAGAGATTGGATCTATTGAGGTCAACCGAAATGCATAGAACTATTAACTTACCCATAAAAATGACCGCGTACAAACTCATTAATCTTCTCTTTTGCTACGGCATGCAAGTTTTGGAACTCGTGAATGGCCGAAAACTTTTTCACATTCAAACCATTAGGTGTAATAATGTCCGGCTTGCGCTTCAGCAAATGTTCTGCCTCGTAGCCTGTAATCTCCGAAACGGTGGTGAACACGTGTGCTAAATGCGTTGCACCGCGCTCCAAGCAATAGCGATGATAAATTTGACGTTTGCCGGCTTCCTCATCCACCGCAAATTTATCGAGATTATTGTAGAAATCTGTGTTACCGGCACACAGATAGCGGCCCAGCAGCGTAGCATGTGTGGTGAAAACCGTGGCAATCTCAATGTGCCGAGTACGCAACATGATTAAACCAACGCCGGCTTGCCACTCATGGAAATGGGCAACAATGCGCGGTGGACTAAGCTCATTGTTTTGGGAGTAAGTGATGGCAAAGTTACGGAACTCCTCTAGGAACTCAGCAATCATGAATCCCAAAATTATTGCATCGTTTGTCTCGATGTCTAAATGAGGTACACCAATGTTGCACTTCTCCCACATCTCAGTTTTAAACTGATCCAACTTCCAAGCGGCGGAGCCAATGTCAAAGAGTATTAATTGAGGATTGCCATCAACGAGCCAACGACCTGTGTGAATTTTATAGCCTCGTGATCGCAATGAGTTAACCGCATCCAAAAGGGGATTTCCTCGCGGGAACTCCATTTCCTCCATTTCTGTGCGAGCGCAGTGATCTTTGTAGGGACCCATCATGCACAGCTGCTCGCCCATCTCCTCGGTTGACACATAGGCCTTTGATCGTATCACCGTATAAATACCACCGACCTTATTGGCCACCTCCCAAGCGACTTCAAAGTTCCACCGATTCTCGCGAGATGCGATATCACCACGGTCGAAGTAATCCTTCAGATCCGCGCCGGACTCCACGCGTGAAAATCGGCGATTCATCTGCATAAAGAAACGTATAGTATTCAACAAAGCGATACTACTGAAGCAATCAATTTCAATACTAAATTAAACAATTATGAACAATGTCAGTGCCAACCCGCAAGGTCATAGGGGAATCATCTTCAAAACGATAGGACATCTGACGACGCATCATCGTAAAGATTGTATGGCAGTGGAACTGGTCACTGTTGAAGCGGACAACCTCTTAGTCCAGACAATCAATGTGTACTGATAATTCTTACTATATTTAACTGACGCCTGACCTAGATTATATACTTCAAGCTGTAAACTGTAAACCTAAGCAATTGCAACGACTAAGGCAGTTCGAGTTACATCATTATTGACGTCGACCTCAACATTAACAGCCTGGAGGTGTGCCCCTTCGAGTTCTGAACTGATAGTTGACAATTGATAGAACATCCCTTCCTCAGCTCGCCCCGGTCCCTGGCCTTAATACTCGTAGGCTGCGTCTTCGTCAGCGTCGACGTCGTCGAATTCGCGTAGTATTCTAGGCTTTTTTTCGCATTTGTAGTCCATAATTTGCAATTGAGGTCTGCTATATTTAGTTTAGTTGGAAAGGAGAAAAAATAGTTAACGCTGCTAATTCCGCAATATACATAATATAGCTCATTGCGAGTAAATCATTCCGCGTACGGTTTGGGAAGTTATCAAACTGAGCAGATATTTTGAATAACTGCTAAATTTAGTAAAAAAAAAAAGAAGTATATTGAAAAATCCCCATATAATAATAAATATATTTCACTTCCTTTCATGCTTCCACCCTACAAGTAATTAAAAATTAGATATTTGTTATGTATAAACATTATTTTCTGATACGGTCTTTCCTTAATCTAAATTGTACAGCATGCGTGCTTTTCCACAAAATATCACTTCTACTTTATGCAATTCATTCATTAAATTTCCAATGAATTTCCTTCCTATTCATATTATTTTCGTCGTTTGCTCTCTTTGACCTTTCTGTAGCCAGTTAAGTCGGTTTATTCGACACACACATTTCTAATGGTTGGGGAATAACAACATTCTGGAAGTTAGTTTAGGTGCAAGTAACCGAAAAAAAAGTATTTGGGCGTCACTTTAGCATTCGATTCTTTTTAGTTTGGCATTTGTTCAATTCCTTACGATTTTTTATTTGATTAATTTAAAATTCAGCTGATATCTGACAATTACGGTGCGGGGTCTCTTGCACGCGCAACCAAATTTTGACTACCACAAGCATATGTATATGAATATCTATGCTCATTAATATATGACTTTGGCTGCGCGGCTGTCTTTGCTTCTTGCTTCTTTCCGCGTCCGATATGGGTCTCATCCAAGCGGCTGCAAGAACTTTGACAACTACAACAACAAAAATAGGAATTGTACAGCAACACAGCTCTATGATGTTTGTAGGTGTACGTTTTTTTTTTGTGTATGTGTGGCAGGCAATGTCTTTTTTTGTTGTTCATTGCCGAGCGCAGAGACAGGCAGCGTAAAAGTCAAATAAAGGTCAGTGGCTGCGTCGCTGTCGCCGCTGTGAGCGCATAGCATTAAATATTTTCACCATTGTTGGTAGTTTCTTGGGCATTTAACTCGCTCAACAAGTTTAACTTGATAATTTTGTTGTTGCATTCACCGGCCGTGCATTGATAGCGGCAACAGCGGTGAGGCTTATCAGCGTTTTGTTTATGTTTCACGTTTATCGCTTTTTGCATTAGTGCATAAGTATGATTTCAAATTAGCGCCGGCAGTCGTCGAAGTGGACATTGGCGCCCAGTGCTACTATAGCGATAACAAATTTATTTTCACATTTGTATGTATTAGTATATACATTATAGCACACGCGCAGCTGTTAATTTATATTTTACGCAAAAATCTTTCACCTTGCAGCCGCTGTCGTCGTTGTAAGCGCGTACAAACAAAACAAACAACTGGCGGGCAGTGTTGTTCAAGAACTCAGATTAACCATAAGAGTGGCAGCGCCGATAGTATGATAGAAATATCGATCATCGCAACCAGATTTTGCATTTAATTATTTACTTATATACTTTTTTGGGCATAAGGAAGTACCAAAGATCCTATTTGCTTTATTTTCTCCCCTAAATCTTATTAAGTCATTGAATTATAAAACTAATATCGCGAATACTTCATATAAGTAACGTTTTTCTTTGCAGCCCTACCCTTTAGAGATGCCACCTTATGACATTAGTCAGTTTTATAGCAGTGAGTTCTTGATGAAGGTCATTTGGCCACATCATTTAAATATGACAATATGAACATTTCTTAAGTTCATTTTTTTTTTTGTTCTTTTATTTGTTTATAGTGAGCAGTGAATTAACTCTTGATTTAGAACAATTGGGAACATTAGTTAAAGATGACTTGTATTCCATATGAGAACTCCTAATCTATAAGATTTTCACTTTCATTTAATTACATGCTCTATAGATAAAAAATTTTTATTTGTAGTTTCAATTGTGCTTCGGCTAACTTTAATTAACCTTTAATCTTTCCTACTGATATTAAGATGG
>JABVZY010000307.1:8017941-8032968 GCA_020883555.1 Drosophila nannoptera
ATATAGCACTGCGCTGTGATTATCATCAATTATTGACAGTTGATTAAAGTTTCGGTTCGTTGCGTTTTATCGTCCCTGAAACTGCGGTCCTCCATAAGCAACAAGAGGGGGAACACGTTCATCACTCGATAGTTGTGAGTAACCACTCTAATTGAGACAGAACAGAACCACTTTGAACATTGAAACTTAATAGCACGGCTTAGCTGGTATATCTAAATATTTAATGTAAACTTAATGTGGCAAGGGCCGCGTCTGGTCTCTAAATGATAAATGCTTTCTAGCTGAAAAACGTCCGAGGGATTCGAAATTTGAGAATGTCTCATATTGTTACTAGAAATCCCGCTTGTTGGTCCCTAAACACGAAAGCCCTTAACATCACCAATTCCAGAACAATGATTGCATATCATCATGCATCTTTCCATCTCCATCTCCTAACAAATTTATCAAATGAATGCTTTCTTCCTGATCACATCAAAGAAATTTCACTGGCGTTTTCTTTTTGTTATAGACGGATCTAGATTTTGAACATGTATTTGCGAATGCCTAGCAGGCGGTACATATCCTGTTTTGTGTGGCTTCTTTCGGGCTAACCAGGCGTATTAATTGGCTTTCCCAACTCTATCGATATCATTTTTCACGTATTTACGCATTCAAGTGTGCCATTTGCATAATCAGCTTTCGTATAATTAAAAGGCAATCGAGTAGTCGAGGTACTTGAGCCACGACAGCATCATCACATTCTCAGCCCCGACGATGCTGAGGTGAAACTTTCGACACGCAATGCAAACATTCTCAGCTTGTTTGCCGCACACTCGCAACTGCGCCCACTCCGCACTTGGTCATAATCATTTGGGGGCTTACTGCGGTAGGAAGCACACCTGTTACTTGCCCATATTCTGCACGCACTGACAGGAAAGCCAATCAGTGACACGAAAATCAAATTACCAAGGCCGTTACAACCAGCCCAATCAAAAACGGAAATGAAGGCGCTGAAGTCTGAGTCTCTGCATTATGCTACATAGCATATGGATGGAGTGTCACTTCCGTTAGGACCTTGCTGTTATATGATTTGTTGGCAAACACATTGAGCTCATGTTAGATTATGGAATTCGCCTCCACATTAAGGATCAAGGTTCTTAGATAAATAGCTCAGCCCTTTACCCATTCAACAAGCTCTAAGCATTATTTACTGATTTCTAAAAATAGTCTTACCCTCTTACGAGCTTCGAAATGGTCTTAAGAGTCTTTCCAGTCATCATAGCTAAAACTTTAATTGAGAGCAAGAGACGGCTGGAAGGCATCTACGTTTATTCCTTCCGCGAATGGCTAATAAAAGTTGCTTGCGGAAAGAACGAAAGGCTTCGACAATGCAAACAATCTGAAAAGCTCAGCAAACAATGTGTTAATGAATTCAATTTGGAGGCTGAATATAATGGGATGCGCATACGCCGCGTCAGCACCACGGATTGAATACGCCGTGTGGCCAGCAGTGAAGAATGCTTCAAACTAAGTGCATAACCGAATGACAGTCTGACTGTCAGCGTGTGTATCGGGCTGTTAGACTGCGTGCCTGCCACGTTAATAGCTGCAAAGCTGACAGAACTCATAAATGGCTCAAAAACTCATATGCATTTCTCTCACGTGTCTGCTCGTCTTTTATTGCCAATGTGTGTGGAGAGAGCCCTGCCGAGCCTGGGAATTTTCGCCACGCTTAACGCTCATTAATTTGCAGCGTGTATCTTTTTAATGAGGGTGCGTGCCAGCTCACAGATGCGGATACACATCAAGACCTGCAGCTAAGCCAAAAAGCTAAACCGCCGCTTAGTAATTTATCATTATCAGCGTTGACAATGCCAGTCTTTAAAAAATTTGCGAAGAATCCTTAATTTCAATTACAAGTAATTGGTGAGAAATAAATGATTAAAAAAGTTAACTGAAAGCGCTCCTGATTATCTTCTGCTGTGTGTAGTCTAATATAATTAGCCCAAGGCTCGACTGAGAGTAGAGAATGCGCATCAAAGGAATGTTCTGCAACTGATTTGTTTTAAATTTTCATTTGCTACACTCTTCACTTTAAGCAAATAAAATGGTAGACATGCTCATAAAAAAGCGCAGACACACTCTAATGCAAACTAATCGCCGCTGGCAAGTCAACGAACAAACGCTGGCCTCGACGACGGCAGGCATAGAACATTAAGCGAGTATTCTACTGAACCATAGCACCACATAAAAGTGGCTTTCGCATATGACGCACACACACATAAGCGCACCCACACACACACACACGCACGCGTTCACACAGGACAGCTTTTATAGCAGCTGCGTGTTTAGTTTTCGCTTTTAATTTAAGTTGATGTGGCGAAGTGTAAATAAAAGAAATAGATTTATAAACATCAGCTAGAAAGCGAGCTTATTCTCGCATCTGTTAACCTGGCTAAGTGAAATATTTGTGGACTGTCAGGCACCATTAGCAGCAGCAGCAGCCTTGGCAAGGTCAGGCTAAGCCACCAAGCTTACACCACATGTGACTGAGTATTGTCAAAGTCAACCGGGTTGCTAAACAATTCTATTTTCGCCAAATTGCTCGGGCACTCCGAGAATAGGCCGAGTAAAGCATCAGCTAGGGGCATCACGTGCAGGGTATTTCAAAGCGAATGGCATCCTTTTTTATACTCTATTCACGTGCAGGGTATTTAATAGCGAAACCACAATGGCATCCTTTTTTATTCTCTATTTACGTGCATGGTATTTAAAAGCGAAACCACAATGCCTACCCAATCCTGAGGCTAAGCTGGACTGAAAATTTAGTTTAGTTTGCGTGCGAGAGAAACATTTTATTTAAAATACAATCTCTTTAAAATGTAAGCCTTGAGTTGTAGTTCAAGCATAAAAATTCGCATGCTAAAGTTAAAAAGCTTCTAGGAATTCCAGAGTCTGCTAGATAAAAGGGATAACGATGTGACATATATTATTCGTGAAACACACGAATGAAATACCAAATGCAGAAATGAGCAAAAGAGATGCCAAAAAATACATACGAACAAGCAGGAGAGTGCCAAGGGCAACAGTTGAAAAAAAGAACGGCTTCAAATGCAAGGATACCCTCCGTAAAAATTACATAACGTATTCCCTGGCCAAAAGTACATCCAAGAACCCACGATAGCCGTCTACTGACTGTATGTAATTGCGGAGTATACGAAAACGGAAGCATCAACACACGCCATAAGCTGCCGTCTGTCACAGAGCGGGAAACACAGGAGACACAGGAAACTGACGAAAATAGAAGCTGGGAGCTGCTTATAATATTTATGGAGCTCATTTTAATGCCGACTGTCAACGCGTAAGTAATGCGAGGCTGCACATATGAAGCTGTATTTTTATGTGCCTTGCAGACAGGCCGGAAAGCAGCTTATGCTTATGCCTATGCGACATTGCGCATACGCCACGCCTGTCGCCCTCTTGTTATGCTTAATTTATCATAAAAGAAACTACACTGAAGTCCCTGACAGAAGCAGGTGACATATCAAAGGTCTGATCCTGTCAGCGTAGAAATTAAGTGAACATTTCAGATCTGGCTGCTCCACCAGAACACAAAAAAAATTTTTATCCAATGTTCGAGAAGCAGTTGAATGCTTTTAGCTCAATATTATTATCTGATTTGCTTTCCGGTATTAGGATCATATCACGGTCCCAATCCCCCCATCTCAAGTCTATCGGATGTAAAATTCCCAACAAATCTCTGTATAAGCATAACGAAATTTTCTCTTTAAATCAAGTCTCAGCACTTAACTGAAGTCTGAAAAGCAAACAAATGGGATTCCCTTTTTAATATTAAGTAATATAAATAAAGGGACACCAGAAAATTGAATTTTAAATTTGCTAACATGGGAAATTATTTTCGGACATTATTTTTGGCTCGAGCTCCCGCCCGAGACTCACATTGGGAGACACATTTCGCACTTTGTAATTTTATTAGATTTCTGTGTTGGCAAGAAATTCTTATTTTAATTGCAGTCAGATAATAATTTAAAACTGCGTGCTTTTGTTTTAGTAGCTGCTACTTTTCTCGCATTTTCTCTTGGAATTTAATTAAATTCATATAGCCTGTAAAAAGGCTAAGGGTATGTATGCATCCATGTTATCATATCCATATATAGAACATATGCAACTCTAGCCCCTCCCGCTCTGCTCCTTGCGCTTGTTGTTTTACTCTCATTCCTACTACCGAGCGTAATCGCGGCAGTTGACACAGTTGTGGCAAGGTCAGTCGCTGCTCGAACACATGACCCCTTCGCGAGATATGAGAAGAGAACTTCTTATCAATGACGAGATGAAAAAGATTAAAATTCAAGTCTCGCTGTCACACTTTCGCTATTCCAGCCACGCAAGTCTCTGGGAAATCAAATCTAGGAACTGTTTACCGCAGCAAAATGGGATTCCAACGAAGTGCCAGGCTACTAAGCAGAAGCGGCTGCCAGGTTGTCTTAGCTTTGACAGTTTTATTGATATTCCGTAAGCTAAAGGACACCCAACGCTCCTGATAGCTTTTCGAAAAGTTAACGCTGAACGTTTGTCTGCTTGCTTGGGCAATCGGTTAGAAATCATGTAAATAGCTTTTCTGATTGCACAGAACGTTTCAAATATCTGTTTGAGTGTTGGCCCTTACAGCGAAACATTCCATAGCCCCATTCACCATTCAATGGCTGCGTCTGGCTTGTAACTCAGTCTGGAGTAACTGGGAAGCTTTGGCTGGGGGCTGAACAAATGGCCGGACCTTTGTCATTCATGTTTACTTGGCCAATTGGCGCGTACTAAAGCATTTGTCCCTCTCTGTTGTTATTGTACTTGTATCTCACCTCTAGTTACTTACTGTTCATTAATATACGAGCATGTCAACAAATGTGTGTGCAAAACAACAAAGGACAACAGCCATCCGACAATAGATTTCAGACATCAGAGAGCAGATAAAAGTCTCGAGTGCTCTGCAATAGATGACTCAATACATGTAAATGCACTTAAGTGAATTATAAATAAACTCCCATATGTATGTGTATGTGCGCCTGTATGAGTTGTGTCTGTCAAGCGGGTCGCCACTCAGCCATTGCTGTTGACCCACATTGACAGAGAAAAACCTTCAAGTGGCAGCGAAGGTAAGGGAAGAGCAAGAGCCTCATACCAAGGGGTCAATTATAAAGCATTGTTATCCAATATGAGACATTGCGTGCTGAATTTTTCAACTTGCCCCTGCTGTAAGCTTCAATTTTCTATTATTCCCAATAGATCAAATGTGTTACTCAAGTGGGAGCCACGCTTAATTAATGGTGCCATTGATTAAATTAGCTGCATAATTGAAGTGCATCGTGCTGTTAAGAAGCTTTAAGGTCACACTGTGCATTGCCCACATTTAAGTCGTATAAATCACTTGCCCCATAAATCATTCCAGTTTTTCCAATTTTCATATCTAGTCGTGCGAAAAACATTTTCTGGTTATGGAAATAACTTTGCGAAAGGGGAAACCTGCATGCATATGTGTGTGCTTCTGTTTGTATACGTGTTCACGTGTGTGCGAGTGTGTGCTGTGTGTGCTGTGTATGTTGCACAGACAATGCTTTTCATATTTGTCTTTCAATCTATAGTTCGCACCTTCCATCTGCCGAACACTTCCTATGCGCTCCTAGTCATCCTTTGTGCCCGTGGCACATTTGCCTATCTTTTGCACATTTCAGATGCTGCGGCTGCTGCGGAATTGATTTTCAATTTTTACGCTCGCCTAAACGGAAAATTCATCATGTAAAGCATGGCACATGGCAGATTGGAGTTGACGAAGTCGAAATATATTTTCCACCCGACACATAAATATTTAAGCGAATCGCATACAGACCAATAACTGTACGCAGGCCTCAAGCTCGACTACAGTTACATAATCCTTCTCCATTTATTCTTATAAGCGGAATATGTCCAACTTTGTTCCTAGTATACGTTCTAGAAAGCTCCTGCATACTGAATTAAAGACATTATGTGACTCAAGGTAAAAGGAATTTCCATGCAAGAAGCAGGCTTCAAGCCAAAGCTACACAAACAAATTGACGCCTCAGCATTTGAGTTGCCAACGACCCGCTTCCGCTTCGTAAGCCTTTTTACAGCTTTGACTTGCCACGAAAGGCATCACAGTTGACCTTTGTCTTATGCAGATGTGGCAGCAGCCTTAACAGTGAAATTCGAAAACAAGGCACCCATCGGTGTGCCTTTATAAACATACCCAAAACTGTTGGCCGAAAAAGTGGAGCAATTGGCTATTGAAATCTCACAGCTCGTACCTCTCGGAGCGCCACTGCAAGCAATCCATCAGCCGTTTTTTTAGGCTCCAGCATTAATCAGCATTCGGCTTATCAATCAAGGCTTCTCTTAATATTGCTGAAAATAAATAAGCGTTAAGGTGACTCTTCCCAACATCCAAGAGAAAGCGTTTAGATAGAGACAGCTTATATATGTATTATCTAGTCATCATCTGCTGCGAATACGCTTTATCAAGGCAGAGATATATTTATCTCTGTCACGCGGAAATGCATCTCTTTATGAGAAACAGGATATACAGAGGGATAGAGAGAGGGAGAGGGAGAGAGCGAGTGAGAGCGAAAGCGAGAGAGACGAAAGTAAAACCTACGATGCGCCACTATTCCTTTCACACTCTGTGCGAGGAACAAAAAACTACGGTCTACTTTCAGAAACTTGGTAGTTACTCAACTACTAGATGAGAGCTCTTAAGGGCAACGGGAACATTCCCCGACTTGTCTGAGTTAACGGAAGTTTTCTACTTATGGCTAGTTACAGGTGCACACCGATAATGTCATCGCAGGTTGTTCCGGCTCCGTCCGTTTCCAAAGCTTATCAACGCCGTTGGCTACTTTGCGTCTGTGAGTTTTAGCTAATGTAAGAGCTTAACTCATGAGAAAACAGAGAAATAGTTGAATGCACTTAAACACTTGCTAACTTATTTTCTGAGAGTGTCAAAGCTAATTCGAGTGGCTTTTAAGGCAGCTTTGCACACGCCGTCCCGATGTGATGCAGGGCATTAGGAATTGTTCGTCTGGCATTGGGAAAAGCATTTGAGTGTTCGACAGCCTCGACGGACAAAGCAAACAATTCATGCCTTATTCACAGGTCTACCAACTGAAACATAAGCTGCGTCTCTTCTCAGCAACTTAGCCCACATTCACAGGAATCCTCTCGCCAGCCATGAGCTTGTTTCATTAACTTTAATTTAACCTTCAATAAAACAGTTTGCCAGCCCCGCCTCCTTTGCCCAGGGCAATAATTAGAGCTGAATCATCGTTTAAATGTACATAAAGTGTATTGAGGAGAGTTCAAGTAGATGAAGGCTGAGATGCTAGTCTCCCTACAACTCGACTACCCCCAAATGCTTGTGCCAATTGATATCTAATCGCGTTCGCCATAGTATCTTTGTTACGATTAAGGATTCTCGATTGGGGGCTGTCTGACGGGGTTCGATTGCCAGACATTTCGGCTTTTGCCTTTCGACATGTATCAATCATTTCTGAAATATCCACATTTTGTTTGTTCAATGATGTTTTAACTCGGCCACTCAAAGTATTATTTTTTTGTCCCGGCGACCCAGAGATCATTGACCCGTGCGAAATTCGTTGCTTGGCTGGCTGCGGCATCGAATCGTTTCCAAATTTAACAATATTCAGCAATTAAAACCTTTCAACCAATGCGGAAACGCGCGCCTAAAAGCAGGCAACAATTTTCGTTGTGGCATATGTGACTGACATATAATGGAGCGGACTAGCCCACAAGCGGCATGCTCATACCAATTAGCAGCAACAGTCATTGTCAGTTGGGGATAATGATTCTCCAGCACGTGCGGCTGAAGGCCAAAAGTTGGCCAGCTCGAAACTTTTGGGAAAATATAAATCTTAAGCGGTCCGGACAGACGTCAGCAACAGGCGCAAAAAGGACACACAAAAACCGCAAGAGCACGATGATGAATTCCCTTGCACATATTTTATAGTATTGGAAGGTATTATTTATTATTACATATCAACCAATTGCTTATTCCTGACGATTGCCGCGTTCGCTGGCCACTTCGACATGGAGATTACAATTTGAAACACGGGGGTCCTCATATGACTTAGCGAGCACTTTGGGAGCAAAAAATGGATGAACGGATGAACGGATGAACGGATTGGGACTCAAAATGCCACTTGGCAGTTCAGCAGGGGAACGCATCACAATAACCGTTAAAACATAATTTAAGCGATGTGGAAAAAGTGACGTGAACATGAAATCTCCAAAGAGCAGAACCCAGGCGAGAACGTCAAACACAATTGACATTGAATGACCTTTGGCAATAGAACTGGAGTCAATCAATAATTAAATAAAAGCCGAAAAATTCTAGAGAAAGTTGGCAATGTCTAGAACGAATAAAAATTCGAAAATTAGGGCGTACAACACAATAGAGCGCGTGCAGATATATCCTTGAAAGACTCTAAGGACTCGCTCAGCTCAAAATGAAGTACAAATAAATAAGAAGCGGCAAAAAGTGCGAAACAATTGCGTGCTAAACGCCAAAAACGTCAAAGTCAAAAAATTTGTTGGACACAAAAGGAAAACGCAAGAACAACAACAATTGGAAGACAAATGACATGGCTAGGAACAATAGCATGGAGAACTGGACACGTTTAGAGCAGTGTCCATTAGCTGACTGAGCTGCAAATGTTTTAAATTAATTAAGGTCAAAGCCAGCGACGCTGCGTGCACAAAACTATTCAATTCAAGTTTGCTGAATCTCCCTTCAAAATCCTCTTTCCCCCTAATAGACTACAATATTGCTCAATTACTGTTCACTGCGTTTAGTGCCTGCGCCGATGATTGATTAATATCGTAATATATGGGCTTTTTGAAGCTTTTATTTTTGTTTTCCAGAATTTCATTCCCTGTGTTGCAGTTTGATGACAAATTGAATATATATGCTAAGCCGCGATATTGCTACATTCGTCTGTCGAATGGCAGACACGTTTGCTCGTACAAGAGTATTCATTTGATCGTTTTGGATACAATTAATTATAAGTTATAGCAGCTAAAATATACAAAAAAGGAACAATTTATGGTGCTCAAGTTGTTCAAGAGCGGCACATAGGAAAATTCATTTTGTTTGCTTTATATAATAAATGTAAATCGATTTTTTTTTTTTTTCTTTTCTTGCACTTAGAACTAGGATATGAGCTTAAAAATGTTGCAAATAAAAAGATATTGAATTGAGAGGTCTTCTCTGCAATGAAGAGGGTTTCATTTCGATTCATTTTATTATTATTATTACTATTCATCTGTTATCGTAGTTCTGTTGTTGTTGCTACTTTGGGAAGTATGCACTTGATGGCAATAGGATGTTGGAGGCAGCGCCCGGATCTTATGGGTCTGGCAGTTTTGAAAAAATTCAATCGTTCTTGAGGATTTTAAGACAACTACTTTTTTTTTTTGCTACTCTACTCAATCCGGAGCTTGTCGTTCTTCTGTGGGACCCCATTGATGCGTTCTTCATTCGTTGTTGTAGTTGTTGTTGTTATTGCAGATGTTATTGCATTTCTTTTAAAGTTCGTTCTCGTTCGTTTACAAAATTGAGCGGTGAGCTGTCGGGAATGGCAGAAGAATAATATTATTACGAAAATGTCAAAAATGTACAATGAATACAAACAATACAAAATAATTTTCGTGCAAATTTTTCTACGAAATTTTGTGGCTTAGCCTGTTATTTACCATTTTAATAAGTTATCAATTCGATCGAATGGTTACCACTAATATTGTGAATCTACTATGAAAACGTTAAAATATTCTACTGAGAAGGGTACTACATGTCTCATAACGTAGCTTGTGCGACCAAATTTTCGACATGCTATGGATGTTTTTTTTTTTTTTTTTTAATTTTCAGTTTTGTTTGAAAAATTCTTACCAATTTGTTTGCATTGCATTTCGTTATGTGTAATTTATGTAAATTAAAGTACAAAAAAATTACAGAAGTGCTATATGATATAGCTTCGGTTGTTATTAGAGCTAACGATTTGGAGTTGTGATTTGGCTTTATTTTGATAGATCTTTGGTTTTTGTTTTAGAAAATGTCCTCTGCCTCAGCTGTGTTCGGCAAATAAATGTAAATAAAATAAAAACAATAATGTTAATAATTTCATTTTTTCTAATCGGACCATAAATGTTTGTCTATATGATATCGTGTCTATCGTATGAAACTCACTCATGCTTTGAACAAGTTTTCTTTAAGGAGTAGTTGAAAGGACTAGCGTCCGTGGTCAATATATAGTGTAATATATACAGCGTATATACAAAGTCAATTATGATGTGTGCATATACAATATAGTGTACTATTGAAATTCGAACGCCGCCTTGGCGATTACTTACGTGTCAGAGGTCTAGCAGGGTGCCTGGACCAAAGATAACGATTCTTCACCGGCGACAAGTACGAATCACGGGCCACAGGGCTCGAGGCGCGTGGCACCGAGGTGGCACGGAAAGGCACCAGGTCATCCACATCCCACCAGAAGGGATCGCGGACTATTGATGAGATTGGCAGCTTGGGGCTGGGGCTCAGCATGTCCCTGAAGCGGTTGCGTGGATGAAAGATTGGGAGTCCTATTGTGGTTCGACATAGCATTTCGGCACGTGTTCATTGTCGAGTAGCAAATTTCAGCGTGTTATTGGTGTTGGTGTTGTTTATGTATTTGATAGATTATGCAATTAGATTTGTAGATTTATTGTTGGTGGTGATTTTGGTATTTTTGTATTGCAATGTATACAAGAAGAGCAGAAAGAAATATATTTTTGCTTGGCTTTTAGACTAAAATACAAAAATTAAACAAAAAAAACAAGAAAACATAAACATAAACTTTTTGAGTTTTTTGATATTTTCCATGCGTATGTGAGGTTGGAAAAATTACCAAAAATCAGAAGTAAAAGAGTTCATGAAGACGACAAGATAGGATAGAGAAGGGATAAATACCAAAGCGTGGATAGGGATGCAATGCTCAAGGAAATTTTCGTTTAAGGACTATAAGCACGGCGCTTACGGCTGGGCTAAAATATTTTTTAGCTGATGCTTTTGACACTCAATACAAGGAACGTCATAAAAGTGCTGCTGACTAACAGCCAGAGTTTAGAGAATATAAATGCTGATTCTTTCTCCAAAATTTCAGCGACAGAAATTGTGGCTGAAGTGGATACGAACGTATCTCGAAAAATATGGCAACAATTTTTCAACACGTTCGTCATCATCATCAGCAACGTCAGCAACATAATTATTGTCATAGTCGCATTGGGCAAGAGAAGCCATTAAAAGCAACAACGACAAAATATAATCTCTTCTTGTAGTATAAAGGAAAAACAGTTAAGAAGAATTTCGATTTTTACCCTCAGCATCGTAGGCGACTTCGGTGGGGCGTGGTCCCCAGCGACCGGCTTTGACGGGAGTGGGACTTGGCGAGCCGGCGCGCTCAAAAATGCTTGGCCTAATGGCAGCCGCATCGGCAGCCGGTGCCCCGGTCACAGCAATTGCGGGCAACTTACTTTCAAAGAGCTCATCCAGTGGTTCCAACGAGCTGGCGCGGAAGCTAGGCCGCGTGAACGGAGCCAGGCTGGTGGCCCGATCGAACACAGACGGTCCGCCGCGTGGTACGCTACCTTCACGATTCCAGTACACTGGTGGCGGCACATATGGTTCGCTGCCGGCGCGGGTTGAGCGGCTGGGGCGGAAAGGCGACGCCGAGCGACGTGCTGCAAGAGAGAAAACAAGGTCAACCACGACACAAAATATATATAAAGGCAATTTTGATTAGGTTCCCCATACAGTCCGAATTCTCGTTTCGACTGAGAATCTATCTGTACCCTAAAATATACACTGGTACATAGCGACACATCTCCCTCGAAATGAATTTTCATATTCTCCGTTAAGTGGGAGAGCATCACATTATTCGCTTTCTAATCGCATGTATCTCGTTTCTTTCAGTTGAAGTCCAAGAACGATGACCGACCTTGATCGCATTAGGTAAGTACTTACCAGTGACGACTTCCCAAAAACTCCCATACAACCCCATCAGAATCAGAAAACACAACCAGACTCAGAGCAACACACTTGGACAAATATATAGAACAAAATTACAAAACTGTGGGCACGAAACGAATACAAATTTCGAATTTCAGTACAGAAAATATCATGAACGGTTTTTCCATTATTTCTATAATGCTTTTCTTATCTGAATACTGCCATCGGTAAAATTGACAAGGCGAAAAACAAATAACGTACAAAATACATTTAACATTAGATTCGTTAAATATTTCATTTCTTTTAGTTTTCAGTTTAGTTTTTAAGTATTGGCAGTTTATTTACAGGCACCGCACAGTGTATGTATCTATATATGTCATTTTTTAGTAGGTGTGAGCTAGGAGAGCAACGATGGATAAAACTCAGACAAGAGGACGAGAGGGAACAAAGTACACGAAATAACTTAGATTGTTAAACAAATAGTTAAAACACAAAACGGAACGGAAGTCCGACACAAAAAATCATGGAGCTTCTTGAAAAACTATATGAAAAACGCAGTTGTTTGTATTTCGATAGTTTTTATTGATTTCTTTTGATTAATCTAAAAGTTTCGCTCGCTGTTATGAAAAGCCAGTTTTGTTTAAAAGCTCCGGACTCAGGTATACATACATAATATCATATATATGTATACATATCGCACTGCGGTTTGGGTTTTCTATTGTACAGCTGTTAGAAAGGCTTAAAGTAGGTGGAGCTGGTTCTGTAGATTTATTGATACATATGGAGATGGAGTTGAGATGGAAAAGGAGATGAGCTGGCGCATGTTTGAGTCCGATTTGACGTTATAATGTTTTGATTTCGACAATATTATGGATACATATGTAGATAGAGTTTAATCAATGATTGCTGCTGAATATTTGTATATTAAAATTAGATTGTTCAAATATGTTTTGTTTGGTTTTATTACTTCGCTCTTCGCTTTTTCTCATGTTGTATAAATATAAGTTAAAAATAGAAATTAAATAAAGCATCATATCATACAATGAAACATTTAACGAAATTTGTTTTGTTTTTGCATTAAGTTTTTAGCATTTACTATATTGGGGGATGGATCCTTTTTACAGACAAATTCATTTATAATTATCCATTATCATTAATTCTTTAACAATTTCTGCATCATATTATAATTTACTAAAACTCAGCCAAAACTACCGTTTTCAACCAGTTATCTCTTTTCGAATGTAAACGCTCAGCGCTTCAAACTTTAATGGCTGCAAGATATCATATATGTTTGACAGATATAGAATAGTATGTTAATATAGTGTATAGAAATCGTCAAAACGAAACTTGAACTAAACGAATTTATCATTGAATCAAATTCGGTCGTCAAGTTTCAAGTTTATGTTGTTTTTATTGTTCTTGGAGTTGGTGTTGTTGATCGTGTTGTCTGTAAAATGGCTGATTGAATTTGAAAAAATCCTGTTGAGTTTTCTACTTAGCGTTCGGATAGATGTTGCTATTTTTTCGTGCTTACATTTTGTAATTTTTCCTAGACTTCAACAAATTTGATGTCTCTTTTGAATAGGTCGCAATTTCGCAGATTTTAAATAAAATGTTGTTTTTGTTTACATTGGTGTTGTTATTTTTGTTGATGTGCTTGTATATTTGGTGTTTTTTTTTTCTGTGGCTTTTTTGACGTATTTAATAAATGTCTTTGATATCCTTACCCTTGTTGAGTTCAGCCAACAGCTTATCCTCTGGCTCGTATTCCAATGGCACCAAGGAGTTGGGTGTAAGTGGCTTGTCTCTCAAGTAGAGACCATAGCGAGATGGATATCTGTCAAGGAATAAAGCAAGCGATGAGTTAGCTCTGCAACCCTGGAGCAAACTACAGCAAAACCAAACTTTTAGCTTACCTGCGCTCAATTTCTTGCATACGCTTCAAATGATCATTCCAGGCTTTCTCTGCGTCGTAATTAGCTGGAACTGTGAAACCAGAAATATAAGTCAACGCTTATCTTAGAAGAAGTACATCAAGAAGCATTCACAAGCGAAGAGCTCAACTCAAAAGGTTTTTGAAAATGCTTACAGAGTTCAGTGGAAACTGTTAGACTGGGACTCGATGCGATTGAATTGCGTTTGCATATCCGTTTGTCAGTAAAAGCATTTGGATATACGTACGATATTTATCCAACAAAAGCGGGGGTTTATAAGCAAAAAAGAAAAAAGTTAAAATTAAATTAAATATTAAGAAAATTGCATTTTACTTGAGTAGGTGACCAGCATGATTATAAGGAAACAATAAATGGAAATGACATCCAATGAAATTCAAATAGGAATGCGATACGAAATACCTTGAGGGTCTTGTGAAAGCATTGATTAAAAATCATTTTCCACAACACGAGAATTTTCACGAAATGAATCAATTTTATTGAACTTCAGCCAACAGAACTACATAAGAAATATTGCTAAAAATCATTCTGATTATTTTACTACACAAAGACGCGCACACACACACGCCACCTAATGCTATAGATTAGTTGCTTCTCTTAGTATTCACTAAATATAAAAACATATAAATATGCATATATGTACGATAACTAAAATGTTGCTTGCTCTAGAGAGAAGAACTTTCGCTGTGCGTCGCGTTGAAACATGTATATAGGCAAATAGCTTTAAATATATATTTTTTTATTTTTGTCGAGTTAAACATTTATGTTTTTTCTGAAACATTAATGAAGAAAAAAGAAAGAAAAAAATTGGTTAGTTTCAAAAACAAAAATTACACTTGACAAAGGGATACCGGCTAGGGGTTCGTGTCACGGGAGTGTTGGGCATTGGATAAACAGAGGGAATGGACAATTGCCGATATTCCCCAAAGTTGAAAGAACACGAGAAATATGTGTCTAAAATTGTATGCCTGAGTTATTTGATCCGTAGCACATATGAGCAAATACAAA
>JABVZY010000307.1:8038971-8069423 GCA_020883555.1 Drosophila nannoptera
GCTATTCCATTTCTGCACGCATATCTCGCTGCCCCCCACACATTAGATATTACGTATATATGTGAGTGCTGTCAAATTGAAGTACAAAATTTCCACCTTATCGCACTGCATCGCTCACTGTCAATGGACATGACAAATTTGCATCGCCATCCCTTCCATTACACAGATTTGTCAAGGACATTTGGGTCAGCTATGCATGGATTGAGTGCATGCAATTTGCAGATTGTGAAATATGTAGTCATAATTCGACATGATTGATGATAACAAGCCGTGAAAAACAAGCCAAAAAGCTTCCTAAACTTGTTCACATCTAATGCTTTTACTTTGCATATGTTGAAAGGTGATTTCCCTGGGAAATGTTTGACATGTCAGAGAAACGGCCGCATTTAATGAGCATTAAAACACTCTTGCTGATAGATATATCTCATTCAGCTGGCTTGACCATGGTATTTGTTGACGTTATAAATATCTATTCAATATTGAAAAATACACCCACCGCGTTTCCTTTCACCGGCTCCCACTTCCTGCGCTGGCCACAGGCCGGCCCTACCCGATGTAGGGGGGTCGCTGACGTAACAGACCAGACCACACACTCACATCCTGTTTATTATTTTGGCAGGCAGAAACAAATCACATATACATACGTACAAATGGGCAGATCTGTAGAGATACTTTTTGCACGTCCGTCGAAAATTCCATTCATGAATAAATGCCACAACGTAACTGGCCGATAAAAAGAAGAATACAAAATGTAATAAAAACATGCATAGTATAATAAAAGCAATCCATATACTTTGGACAATGTTTTCATCCATTTGGCACTGCTGTGAAGGTGAGCCCCTTTGATCTTGTTGAAACCGAAAGTTCTTGTTATTGTACAAATTTATTAATTTATTTTTCATACTGATGTTTCGATCTTCTGTTGACAATTTCCCTGATTTCTGCTTGTTCAATATGCGAATGAGCTTTTCGCTGCTTTTGATATATGTTCCTTCCACAGTTTCCACAACATTGTGTTTTATAAATAGATCGTTTTCTGTATATTAAACAGATTTATTCGCCTTAAGGCCAGTGTTATTTTACTTTTTCTATTTTTTTTTTTTTTTTTTATATTCTTTGTCCAAACACGAATAGACAAATAAAAAAAGCTTTCCTGCTATTTTATGGCGCTGACGTCTGGGATTGTGTTTGGGTTTAGCGGGAATCTGGCGGCCAATTAACTTTTATTAAACACCCAAGTTTGTAAAGTAGAAAGCGAATCAATACAATTTATTCGGAAATAATATAACCTTTATCAACGCAAATGTATAAGCAAATGCAACAACTTGATTTGCCATAAATGTATTATTTGTTTTACTCCTTGTACACTTTTCGCTTGCCCTAACATTTTTTATGCGTTGCCTCAGAAGATAAATTCATGAACGGATATATTCACTGGGATAATCATAAAGCAGAAAATGAGTTATGTTTATGACAAACCAAATGGTAATAAAGCGAAAATAAAGCTGTACAAAGTGAGAGTTATGCTGATTTTGCGCTGATGCAGATTTTCTACGTGGCGTGCGACTCTTTAAAGGCCATTCAAATGCACAGTCCGAGAGATGGGAACTTTTGCCTCTGGGATTTGTGCGAGGGCATTCCTTTGGATTTAGATTTCCAGAATTTGCATAGCAGTAATTGGAGCCGCATTATTCAGCTCTCTGTTGCATTCATCTGGCGTTATTGGCATAATTTACCTTCCTGCTGGCGCAGTTTGTTCGAGTCCTAGCCTCACTCGCTCCTCTGACTGCACGCCCGTGCAGCTTTGGCGGGCCCTGCCGCTCGAGTGCATAACTCAATTTATAGTGTCATGTGACTCTCAATCGACACGAACATATGCCACAGCAGTGACATTCACTGCAATAAGGAATGCCTCCCTGGTGTCCGACGGCTTGGCAGTTTCTTATGCGCGTTTCAGCTTCGCTCAATGCTCGCTTGATGACATGTTGAATATCAGGCAATTAGCTAGATTCTCTTACTACGTAAGTTCCGTGCAGCAGGTGGCTGTGAATGCAATTGAATTAGCGTTGATTTGAGGCAAGCAATTGCCCCAGATTGCCGGCAAGCAATGTGTCTTACTATATAAATAGCAATTGTCCGGCGAATTCCACGCTTAATTGTTGCCTATGCGCATAGAGATAGCTTGTCTTGGTACAATAAATAGCCATTTAGGCTGGCAATACACAAAGTCTGTCTACTCCAACCAACCCACTATGAATGCTGTAGCGGCCGACGCTGCGTATGCGCTATAATTGAATATGCAGGGTAAGTTAGTCGATGGCCCTCTCATTCTGGCATCAGACGGATGCTGAGAGAAAGCAAAGAGAATGGAGAGTTGAACAATTTCTGAATACTTTTATGGGACTAACGCAAGGCTGACTTAAGAGGTGCTTTCATTTTTTAGATAAATACTGAAAGGCACTCAGATTTAAAGTTAAGCTTCCGTCATATTGTTGTTGTAAGACAGCAAAGCAAAATGTGTCCAGTTTCTCTCTAGAAGGCACAATTATTGACTTTGGCCAAAAGTGATGAAAAGTTCGCATCAAAAGACCAGCCAATCTATTGGCATATTTTCCCCAAGGCAAAGAAAAAATAATTCAACGACTGGCATAAATTACCAGGCGCCAAATGTCTGCATGTAAAGTCAAAAATCAACACAGCTGACTGTCCATGAGAAATTGGCCGAAATACGCACAGTTATTCATGAAAACCTAAGACGATCAGTTGGCAACATCACGAGACGGTCATCTAATTTGGAATCTTTACCAACAGGTGAAAATGCAGCATTGCATCAAAATGTGGCACATACAATAACTACTTTTACGGACAACAAGTATTAAAGAGAAAGCAATTCATCGGAAAAATGTACGGACTCCTGCTTGAGAATCTTTCCGAGTACATAAAGTCCGTATACGGCGAGGAAAAATGGGAGGACATCAGACGACAAGCTGGCATTGACTCGCCGTCGTTCAGCGTGCACCAAGTATATCCAGAGAACCTGCTACAGAAGCTGGCGAAGAAGGCGCAAACGGTGAGCAATGGCAATGGCCTAGGCCAGACCTAGAATTAAGGTATCTCTATTCTTCGTCAGGTACTGGGCGTTTCCGAACGTGAGTTCATGGATCGCTTGGGAGTCTATTTTGTTGGTTTTGTCGGGCAGTACGGCTACGATCGTGTTCTGTCTGTGCTGGGACGCCATATGCGCGATTTTCTGAACGGCCTCGATAATCTCCATGAGTATCTGAAATTCTCATATCCACGCATGCGGGCCCCCAGCTTCATATGCGAAAACGAGACCAAGCAGGGTCTGACACTGCACTATAGATCCAAGAGGCGAGGCTTTGTGTATTATACGATGGGACAGATACGTGAGGTGGCCCGTTACTTCTACCACAAGGAGATGCACATTGAATTGGTGCGCGAGGAGATTCTCTTTGACACCGTGCATGTGACCTTTCAGCTAACTTTTGATAATCGCGCCTTCACACTCGCCTCCCTGGCCATGACCCGCGAGGAGAAGCATCTGCCCATCAGTGCCCATGTCCTGTTTGAAATATTTCCCTTTTGCATCGTGTTTGGGTAAGCCAAGGCTTCAATATTAGTCTCCAATCTGACCCCGGTTAGATCTAACATCGATTTTGGTCTGCAGCGCTGATATGGTTGTCCGTAGTATTGGTAACTCACTGATGGTTATATTACCGGAGCTGTTGGGCAAAAAGATTACTGCGTGGTTCGATCTGGTGCGACCGTTGATCGCTTTTAAATTCCAGACTGTAAGCTTACCTGCTCGGAAATCTGCTCTTCCCATTTGTAATATACTTTTCTCATTAGATCCTTAATCGTACCAACAACATTTTCGAGCTGGTTACTGTCGATCCGGTTACGGAACGTTTGGACGCACAAAACGAGGATCTACTCCTCCACGACGATGGCAGCGAGCCAGAGAAATCACTTCGACTGAAAGGTACTGAATATCCTCGTATTATAGTCAACCATACGCCAGCGTCACGTGCAATACGTCTTACAGGTCAAATGGTTTATATGGAGAACTGGCGCATGATCATGTTCCTGGGCACACCCGTGATGCCCGATCTGACGTCCTTGATCACCACCGGCCTATATATTAACGACTTGTCCATGCATGACTTCAGCAGAGACCTAATGTTGGCAGGCACACAGCAGTCCGTGGAGCTCAAACTGGCACTTGACCAAGAGCAGCAAAAGTCCAAGAAATTGGAAGAATCGATGCGTAAGCTGGACGAGGAAATGCGACGCACCGATGAGCTCCTTTACCAAATGATACCCAAACAGGTAGCAGATCGTCTGCGACGTGGAGAGAATCCCATTGACACCTGTGAGGTGAATGAATCTATGAATGTATCAGTGATAATTAGTTAACCTAATAAGTGGCGCATCCATCACACAGATGTTTGACAGCGTCTCCATATTATTCTCCGACATAGTCACATTCACCGAAATTTGCAGTCGCATTACACCCATGGAAGTGGTATCAATGCTCAATGCCATGTACTCAATTTTCGATACGCTCACGGAGCGCAACTCGGTCTACAAGGTGGAAACAATTGGCGATGCTTATATGGTAGTAGCTGGAGCACCCGACAAGGATGCCAATCATGCGGAGAGAGTTTGTGATATGGCGTTGGATATGGTCGATGCCATAACCGATCTCAAAGACCCATCCACGGGCCAGCATTTGCGAATACGTAAGCCGACTTATCTCGTAATTTAATAATTCTATGTAATCCTTTTCATTTGTAACATAATATTAAAAGTAAAGCCTTCTTGCCTATTTTACCTGCGCAACAGGTGTGGGTGTACACTCGGGCGCTGTCGTTGCAGGCATTGTTGGCCTAAAGATGCCACGTTATTGTTTGTTCGGCGACAGCGTTAATACCGCGTCCCGAATGGAATCCACCAGCATCGCCATGAAAGTACACATATCAGAGTCGACCAAGGTGCTCATCGGACCTAGCTACAAAATACTCGAGCGCGGCGAGATCGATGTCAAGGGCAAGGGCACCATGAAGACCTACTGGCTGGAGGAGCGAGCGAATCGATTACCGTTGCAGCTGACTTCTGGCCTGCAGCTGCATCCCATGTCAGCAGCACCGCTAACACCTATTCCAAAGGCAATATTGCCGGCGGTCAAGCCGCAGACGCCAATAGCACCAGCGTCCACGGAGGCACCGACGGCTGCCATGGCGAATGTTGTGCTGGGCGCTAGTGGTACTATGGTTGCTGCCACGAATTTGGCTCATCATGCGCCGGCTGCAGCATCAGGCGCTGGTGGTAGTGGCGCAGCGCCATCTGGCGATGAACGCAGTAGTCGTATCTACTCCCCTGTCACCTTTAAAGATGTGGCCAGGCGAAGCATCGCCAATTCACCGGTGCGGACTGCCACTGGCAGTGGCTGTTGCCCAGAGTCTAACAAACGGCGCGAATCCCGCTCTAATTCCACTGGTCACGTTTTCATGCGCTCGCCCAGCGACATCTTCGGCTCCCTCATACTCGACACAGAGGAGTTTCTAGAGGACTTACAAATCTCTCGCTGCCCACAAACATCTAATAGCACGGGTAGCAAGAATAACTGCACATCGCCATGTGGCTACAGTCCCACACCGCCATTTCGTATTGGCAGTGCACCGCACAAGCCACGGCCCAGCAATCCCGACATGTTCACGCCCGAGGAGCTTGCTGCCATGGATCAGTTGACACCGCCTTCAACAGCGCCTGCGCGGGAATCTGCGACTTGCAGCAGCGCTTGCTTAAGGCCAGCTGCTTCAAATGCCTCGTTAGATCGAGACAGGAACATCAAGATGAAGTAAGTAGGCTAGCTTAAGTGATACACCACCGCCCTCCACTCTAATTAGAAAAATCACATTCTCCACCAGCACCACTCTGGAGGCGGTCAATACGCCCCCGGCTATAGCAACAACATCAAAAGAATCCGCAATGGCTGCATCTGCTGCAGTAGAAAATTCAGAGGTATGTCCTATTGGCACAGCACCACCTGCAGTGCAAATGAACAGCACGAACAGCAGCCTCAATAGGCCTGGTAGCAAAGATTCAATGTCGTCTATATCACTACATTCACCTCCACCACATCGGTCGAGATCTGCCCCGGCCAGGTGAGTCTCATGTTTCACTGACAATCTCCGATTACAACCTCCTTTCTTTTATGCGCAGACCCCATTCCATGTCCAAAGCAGCACGTAAAGCGTTTCTGGCAGCTAAGCAAACAAAGGCTATAGAAAAGTTGGACAAGATGATTGAAGAAGCTCAAGAAGTGGAATCTCAGTCGTCAGTCAAGGCAGCTAATTTGCGTCTTGCCATCTTTGGACACGATGGTGGCGGCGCTGCTGAAGATGATCTGGCAGCAGGTGGTTGTCCACTTTTTCTACCACCGCCACCACCACCACCTAACCAGGGCCTAAATCGTGCATTGCCAAACTCAATTTCTGATTCGAGCATTTGTAATCATGGGTAAATTATTTTCTTTCCAAGTGCAGATCTGCCAATTCTAAGCCCATCTCACATGTCTCTTACAGACACAGCCATGCGCCCAGTTGCCATCATGCACTGCACGAGCCAAAGATGAGTAGTAGCCAGAGTTTTCAGCATGCTCGAAGATCTGGCGGCACCCTAACGCATCAGTGCTGCAGTGGATTCGGACACGGAAATGGACGCCACTCACATCGCATGCACTCCAACGCATGCAACATGCTGTAAAGAGGTCCAGTCCAAGTGGATTATTATAACGACATATCCCCTATATCTCAACACGCTTTTTTAAGCAATCAGCAATTATTAGCTCTTAAGTAGTTAGCTGCTGATTAAAGCATATGTATATGCAAATAGTCCAATATATACATATATACATATATATGTATATCTGTGTAGCTAGTTGGAAGCCTTCAGTGTCAATGACTATTAAAAACTGTACAAACTATTCAACTACAATGTTATATATACAACGTCATATATATATCCATATATGAAAATCTTGATACAAATTACTTGACCTCTCAAAATGACAATACAACTACCCAAATACAAGAACGAATCAAATTATTTAATTAAGGATTTCAACTTTGAAATACACTTAAATGTGTTTGAATATATATATGAACTGAAGTGTATTATACTATTAGTCTCCTCGCTGGTCAATGCTTGATAATATCAAAGATCTGGTTATTTTTTAAAATACTTTGTATTTCACGAAATGCAATAATTGTTATAAGCTTTGGAGCAATTATGTTGTTCCATTAATAGAACCAACAGTGTTTAAAAGATAGGCAATAGTTACTTAATTCTAAATGCAGGCAGATCTAAGCCATATAGAACTATATGAATATATCAAACTTTCTAAATTTCATTTGCCTGAATAGTAGCAAATAATAATGACTATTAAATATTTTAAAAATATTGTAATTTAATAAAGTTGTCCCTCTGTTAGCTGTGAATTTCAAATGCAACCTGTATAACAAAAAGAATATTAAATGATCATATATCAAATCATATATAGAATCGTAAAACAGTGCATAAGTGCGAGATCATTAGATGGTCACATAATATACATGTTTATATATACATGATATTAGTGCCTACTATTTAGTTTAGTTGGTTGTTTTAATGCACTTAGCATATCACATTCGATATGATTTCAAACATATACAATGCAAAGAACAAGAAAAATAGAGTTAATATCATGTAAATAGAACATATGTACTAGAGCCTAGATTTTATTTAAAGTTGACTAGTTGTTTGTAGTGATGTTTGGTTTACTTCGGTGGGTCTAAGCACTCTCTGTGGCGTGCAACTCTTCAATGGAATAAATAACGGTTCCATCCAGAGTTTCGATTGTCTCTATGTTAGTCTTGCAATAAAAGCAGACCTTGGAATTCATCATGTGCTGCATAATACACTCACTGCAAGATTGATGTTTGCACGGCGTAAAAATGGCAGTGATCGGTTTTGCACAGCAAATAGGACACAGCGAGTCCTCTGAGGGCAGTGTTATATCTGATAGCAGACTTTGTTTGTTGCGCAAACATTCAATCAAATGACGTACGTCGTCGATTTCTGCTTGAGAGACATGCGTCGGATCTGTAAAACACAACCGACATTAATACCTAACATTCGGTGAATAGTGCAGAACCAACTCACAGTCAGTAAGAGCAAATTTTATGATCGGTGGATCGGCGCGTATACGTTTTGAGTTATTTAGGTGAGGCAGTCGGACATCGTTGGTTAGAGGATCAATATGAGGACGCGATGAAGGATCAAAATTTCCGCGAGGTATCTCTCTTTGTTCTAACAGTGGCGTTCGAACCTCTCCCAGCGCAAACTCCAAAGTCGCGAATTGAAAACTGGGATCCGTAAGAAAAGCCCGTGAAATGCGTGTCACTTTTTGTGGCGTCACATCATGTTCCAATTCATTGCGCAGCAATGCCATCAGTATGCCCAATGCCGCACTTATAATGGGAAAATGAGTCACAGCATTTAAATCTGCTGAGCACATATCCACAACAAACTGAAAACATCCTGGCGGCACAGTAACACGTGATAGTACTTGACTGATTAGCTGACAAATGCGATTTAATAATAAATCACTATTCGGCCGCGCCTCGTCGATGACAATATCTGGCGCAACGGTTATTATCATCTCTAAACATCGCATCAGCGAAACAGTAAGCTCAAAACACATAGAGCAGATCTTCAATTGCTTCGGCTCAAATAAAGTATTCTCTTGACGTTGCGCTGTATTTTGTATCTGTGAGTTATGAAAAATAAATATTATTAGACTTTTTAACATTAGCGCGTAAAGAGCCAATCATTTACCTCTTGCAGCAACAATATGAATTCCGAAAATGCCCAATTCAGCTGACTTAGTACTGAGTTGACAAATGTAGTGGCAAACGGTTCATCCTCAAATAATTTTGAGCCGATTAAACGCTGAAAATGCTTGGAAGGATTCGATGGCGCCACATTATGCAGAAGTCCAGTGTGCGTTTCGTTTCTCGACCGACTCCTACACAATCCCTGATGCAAAGGCTGCGATCCACCCTGCCACACGCTAGGTTGCCGTGCATCCTTAAACGCGAAGCCCTCACCTAACCAAAATCTTAATAATAGCCAGTTGCTTTGTCCCCAAGCTCGATTCTCGTATGGCCGTAACAGAGCACGTACTATCGATGATTGTGCCCGCTTAGAGCTACGCTCAAGAGCACGTACGCCTGACTTGTGACACATGAGAGTACCTAATGCCTGGAGTAGAGCATCTTTACAGGACGCAAGCACAATCCGCTGATCTGCCGAATGCATTGCTAGAAACTCCGCTGCTGCATTAATGGCGCATTCTGCTTCCCCCACATCGAATTGAGCGCGCATATCATGATGGCTGAAGTCCATTACTGTATCTAACAGAAGCGGTAAGGTATTTATATAAACCTCCGGCACGAAGGCAAACAGAGCACCCATGCTAGACGCGCTCTGTAAGTAAATTAACTTAATTTGACTTCAAAAGCATAGTTTTCATTTTCTTTACCGATAAGGATCGCAGTGTTCGCTCCAATAACCATATTAACAAGTTCCGACGATGATTGTTCAGAGCTACGGCTCGCATCCAGACTTGCTTTCTTGCCAGCGATATGGAACGGGTCTATGGGCGTTACACTTTAATTTAATTTTTCAAGAATGACGCATTATTATGTACTCACTGCAAAGACATTCTGGCGCTGGCTGAACTTAGCGCGCAGTTCGGACATCACGTGCTGATGATTATCATTCAAACAAACATTCGCATGCTGTTCCAGTGCCAACAACTTGCGTTCAATATCCTCACGATAGTATTTCGTCTCCTTGAGCACCTCATTCAGAGTTGCTATTTCATCCCTTACAGATGCAATCTTCATTATGTACTTGTGACCGGCAGAATAGTAGAAGAGTACACAAATGTCTAAAAGTTCACATAAGCTCGCTTCTGTATCCACATTTCCCGGGGGCGACTCTAAGTTTTGAGGCACGCGAGGATTCATAAAATGAGTAAAATTTGAGTTCGTAGTTCCTTGCGTATGTCCAATCGCAGCCACATTGTTGACATTCTCGCCTAGCAGATATAGCGTGGTATCTGAAATCGTTTGTATCTAAACAAATTGGGAAACCCCTTCTATCAAAAGTTCGCATACACACCTGCATCGCTGGCCCGTGTGGAATTAAGATCCAAGTCATAGATCTGTTGGGTGCGCTCTGCTCCCAAATAAGTATCGACGTCCGTTCTGTGCACCTTACGTAAATGTGAGAGTACACCGCCAACTCGATCAAAGTGCATATAGTCAAATGTGCCATCTAGAAAATAATCTGCATTCACTTCTACCAAATGGCTGGGTAGCTCTTCCTTAAACATCGTTCGCACCTGATCTATAAGAATACAGACGAACGCCAGACCGACAGACTGATCCAGCGGATGCTGTATGCTGGATTGCATAAAGAAAAATGCATGGAAAGGCTGAAAGAAAAGCATAAGTTTGATATGAGCAACACATAATACAACGGTTAAACTATTAAACAAATATCAAACCCGTTGCTCCATGCTTAAGTCTATGACATAACGTCGCAATTTGCTGAGAAATAGTTTTCGACTGGACGGCGACACAAGACTGCCATCTGTATTGTCCAACAACGTTTTTAGCAAATCCTTTTGGGACGTATACAATGGATCTACGATTTTACGCAACTTTTCCACAACATTTAAATATTTATCTTTGGGTCCATCAATACCCTCCGTCCAAGCCAAGTAATCGGGTAATTGTTCTTCCATTATATAAAACTCCAACGGATGTATGTACAAGAAAAAAGCTAGGCTGAAAATTTTTGGATGTTTTATATAAACAGAATAATAATATATATTATATGCCCCTCACCAGTGCTTCTTAAAAAATTTGTTCTCTAGCAGATATTTACGCGTTTGTTCATGGAGGCAAATGCAGTGGAGTGTACTCAACGCCTGCCGATGCCTCTCATAATCCAGGCCCTGTATCGTGTGTGAGTAAGTAGCCAACAGTGCATTAACCAACTTGCGTAGCACAAATTTCACTTCATCGCCCTCCATGAAATTCCAGAATAAGGATAAGAGTCCCATAAGGCTGCTATATGAGTTTTCCTTTTCTGCCGACAACGTGGTCATTTGACTAATTCGTTTCAATAGGACATCCTCAATAATATAAGGGTCAAACACTTCGTTTGTGAAGCGTTCAATCAGTAATGTTGCAAATATGCAATAGACTGTCTTCTTGGTGGACACCCGAACTTCATCAGACATTTCGTTGGCACGGGCTTGGGCGTTATAATGGGAGAAGATTGCTGACAAATTAAGAAGATAATCCATAAGTAGATTCGCTCGCCTCAACTTAAGTATGGGTCGTGCCATTAGCGGCTGAAAGCCGGGAACAGGATACACAAATGGTCGGTTGCCAAAGTTGGCCTGCACACCTTGAGTGTAACCCAACGAAATGGCAGGGAAGAATGTTATTCCTGGTCCACGCTGTATCTTCTCAAAAGCTACTCCCATGGAACGTCCATTGCGATAATATTCAATAATCTCGCGCTCAATATCAATAGTAATACCAATTATATCACCAATTTGCCATTTGTCACCGTATCTATGTAAAATAGTATATTTTCATGCCTTGTAGATTATATTACATGAAGTTTTACTTACTTCATTGTCGATATGTGCCAAATCTGTTGCTTGCTTCCATCATAACCATAACTACACTTGGTGTCGCCTACTCCACTATTCTCATTAAAAGAACAAGAGCCACTCGACCAACCGACTTGCATGACTCCTTTGGTGTGCAGTTGAATCTTAAAAATAAACACAAAAGATGGAGAAGGTAAGACTTTAGCAGAATTGTCATTTATAAGAAAACCACTTATCAATACGTTTTGGGGTTAAACATAATGCGCAAGCTCGCAGTTCAATCTACAGCTTTACTGTGTCATTGACCTTTATCGGACAATCAACCACAAACTCCACCCTCATTAGATAGCTAGTAGTAACGCTTACCTCATACATCCAGCGGCCACCATAAACACAGCAATTTGCTCGTACTGTATTGAAACTGCCTTGAGAACGCAAAGCGAGCCTATCGGTGGACACCCTCACTGTTGTCGTGTAGTCCACATCAAAAATTGCCAATTCGGGACCGACACGTGCCTCCGTCTCCACATAAAGTCTGCGTATTTCCTCATTGCTATCCGTTTGAATTTGCTGAAACTTGTCATCCAACCAGTTTTTAACTATGGTCATCTGCCTACGGCATGAAAGTTATAGAGAGGAAAACCAAAAGATTAATATTATTCCAGTGGATTGACAACTGTTCCCACCCACTTTGTCACAGAAAGCTCGTCAAGCTTCGGCGTTCGTGGATCTGGTACAGTGGAACAGTTGGCTCCTTCCAAGTCATCTTCCAAATCAGAGTTGTAGTTATCCTGATCTAATTGTTCAAAAATGTCTTCATTGAAAACTTTTACGAATAATTTTGAAATCGACATCCTTGCTAGTTAGTGTTTGTAATATATCGCTTGCTGTGTACACTCATACATATTTCTACTTCGACAATTTAACTCAAACTTGACTTAAAAATAATAGTCCTACTGCTAGATGTGGTTGCATACTGACTCACTAAAGAATACCAAAATAATTTTTTAAATTAAAGCATCAAGCAACGATACATCGATAAGCCGATGTAAAGAGATAAGAAAACACATATGAAATTTTCGGAGTGGAACAGCTGTTATATGAACTTTTGTTGACGCGTCACATTTCTGAATAAAAAGCGAAATTAGTTGAAGGATTGAAGAAAAAATAAAATAACAATGAATAGCGACTGGGACGAAATAAAACGCTTGGCTGCCGACTTCCAAAAGGCACAGCTTACATCAACGCTGCAAAAGTAAGTATATGTCAGCTGACTTATTAATGAATCGAACTCACATCTGTGTTCAGACTTTCAGAACGAAATTGCATTGAAATAGTGACGTTGTTGTTAGAGAAGCAGCTGCTAGATGTTGTCTTTACGAATGATGGTAAGGAATACATTACTCCCGACCATCTCGAACGAGAGATTCAGGATGAACTCTATGGAAATGGTGGCCGCGCAAATCTTGTAGAAGTTAGCAAAACTCTGAACGTGGACTTGACTCGCATTGAGACGGTAGCTGAACGCATTACAGCGGAAAACCCAAAAATCTATTTAGTGTTGGGTCAGTTAATTGATGAAGACTACATAGCCCACATTGCACAGGAGATTAATGAAAAGTTGGCACAACGCGGTGAAATTTCTGTATCGGATTTAACATCCCAATTCGACTTGCCATCAGACTTCTTGCAGCATAATGTAATGGAACAACATTTGGGCAAGATTATTAAGGGCCGTCAGGATACTAGTAACCCAAGAATCTTCTTTACTCAAGCGTATATCCAACGCTGCAAAGCGAAAATTCGTGGAGCATTAGCTGCCATCACAAAACCCACAAATGTGTCTGTGATATTACAGCAGATCAATGTCCACGAAAAAATCTTTCACACAGTGCTGGATGAAATCTCGCCAGCTGGCCAAGTAACATCCAAACAAGCCAATGCCCAATATGTGCCGCATATTTATGCTAAAACGCAGGCAGATTGGGTAAACTCATTCTACAAGCAGAACAGCTTTCTGGAGTATGAAGCAATCAAGAAGTTGGGCATCTCTGATGCCAAGAGTTACATTCGGAAACAGTTCCCTAACGAGCAATTTTTGTTTCTTAAACGTGTGGCGCTCAGTTCTCGCCTTATCGAACTAACTGTAGTTGCAGCGCTAAGCGAATGCAACGCAACCAAGCAATATCTAGATTTGTCTACAATTTTGCCATCGAACTTATCAGAAGAAGATATTGAAGAAGCTTACGATCTTATGTTGGCCCAAAAGATTATCAATCCCACCCATTTCGTTTACCTGGAAAGTATAGGTAAGATAGATTGTTCATTTTGTGGATCTACAAGCTTACAAGTCGTTTTTCAGTATTTTCCCAGGCTTATCTTAGCAAATTAATGCAGCCTTGTCATGATGAGGCTGAAATACTTGCAAAATCAGCAATAGACAGTGGGATATATCAACAATATATTGTGGACAAGACTCTGGCACTAAAAAGCAATAATTTGGGCAGCAATCACGATGCAGATGATACTGATAAACTGGATAAGCGTGAAGAACGCCGTAAGAAGGCTGTCTCCGGCAAAGCAGGTGGCGGTGCTCAAGGACGAGAAACTAAAACAAGGTCTACTAAAAAGCATCAACGTGGACGTGCGGCTACTCATAATCTAGACAGCGATGATGAGGAGGAGACTGTAAAACATCAATCCGCTGGCGGTGCCCGAAAGACATTGAGGACTTTGGAATTGGTCAAAAGTTCAGATATTTTACCACTAATAAAAAACACGCTTGAAAAAGAAGGACTCGAGCACCTCGCCAAACCCATTGCATCGCTCTACCTAAAGTATAGTACACAGTACCATAAAAGCCTTCTATTCCGTTTCAATTTTTTGTTTAACTCCATATTCACAGCAAACTAAATCAGATGGCCATTGCTAAAGCCCAAGAATTGTATGAGGCTACACCACAAACGAATCGTCGGCAAACACATGCGGCCACACAAGAACGCGTCAATATGCTGCTAGTAGATATCCGGCTCTATGAAAAGGGTCTGAAACTCTTTTCTGCGGACACCCAAACGAAATTGATTAAATATTTGCTGAAAACCTTGGGAAATGACATTTGCAATGAACTGACACTCTATGTAGCAGCAGAATGCAGCTTACAGATCAAGGAAACCAACTTGAATGTGGATCAGCGATTTAAACTTATTCAAGAATGTGGTAAGCGTTCAGTTTTCATTCAAAATGTAAGGATAGATTTGTAAAAAAAAAAATCAATATTCGTTGATAGATGCACCTTACCGCAATGCTTTGCTTGAACAAAACAAGGCTTTAAACAAGAATATAGAGGATTTCGAACTTGCAACGGAAACCGTGTTGAAGACCTGCAGTATGATTACCAAAAAGGTTGATAAGAAAAAGGATCGACTGCTGATTATCGACCACAAAGAAAAACTGCTGAATCAACTTTTAGAATGCCATGAAGCCGCACTTGTCCTTCACCTTGCTGCGTTAGTTCTTTTTACCACTATCACCGGCTGCATTTTGCATGCATCTGGAAAATTTGTATCTGCCATACTGCAGAATATCCGCCCCACATTGAATGAGGCACAAAATGCACTGTTGTTGCGATATCATGGTAACCCGAATTTTTGGAATCTGCTATTTGTTAGTTCAAAAAATCTTTTTTGCAGACCTTGTACTACAATCGTTACAACAAGCTTCGCCAGACAGTGCAGAAACCAAGTCCCTCCTCGAGGAGTTACAAAAACTGCAAACGGAAGTTGTTGATCTTGCTCAAAACTATTCAAGGGCATCAGTTTCCAAAGCCGATTAAAAGTTGCTCCATTGAACAAAAAGCGAAACATGCAGACTGTGAAAGTTTTTAAATACATTTTTATTATAACTGGTTAAGTCTGCATTGAAGTAATATGTATTTCAGAATTTTTTAATATCTTGTGAATAAACTAAAAATCTTTCGTTTTCTTATCTGCTACGCATGAAAGTCTCCTAAATTAAACTAATAAAGTTTAAAAACGATTTTGAATGTGTATCACTTTCTTACCTTTATAATTGTGTACTTTGAATTAAAAAACAACCAAAAACAGAGGGTTTACATTCGCCCACCGATACATTTGTATATACTATGTACAACTTGTTTTACATAATTAAAAAAACTTATATGATGCGCGGTGATAATGAACAAATGTTCTGTGGATCAGAATCTTACAACAAATTGTTTTCTTCATGAATTATTTGATAGTTGTATTGTTTGTGTGACTGCATTTTATAAACTATGCAGTCTTTGTAGTATTTGCTTGGCCTTGTCACAGGATTGCCTATCATAAGTAAATAATATTAAATATTTAAGTATTACAACTGAAATTTTACGAAATACATACATCAGTAGAGGATTGCTGGCATCGCAGTTATCTAGTATTTGTCGTATGTAGGAAATGAATACTTCCAAATTCTTCAGAGCATCGCTGTTGGTCGTCAACCAAACTGTCGGCAAAGTATTCACAATGATGTAAACCTTGTTAATAGCATCATTTGGAGAGCACACACGCATGGCCAGTAAGAGATAGCGATTCAACAAAGATCCTATCGCCAACTCTCGTAGTGGTTTGTCGGCCAATATACCTTGCCAGCTGAGAAAATTCCGAAACAATTTGAGACCACTGCAAAACTGTCTTTGGAAGAATGATCCTTTGGCCTCCTGTACTCTTTAATGATGAACAATTTTAAGTTTTACATATTTAAAGTATGAAATCTTATGAAATAATACTCACTGCTTGGGAAAGATAGGAATAAAAACATCATTTTCTAGTGCAATACGCATACGTTCTAAAATTGTCTCAAAAAGCTTTTGAAGTTGCTTGTTACTGCTACTGAGAGGAAATTCGCGACTCAGCCGATTTATAAAGCCTACAAGACGTAATGTTTGCGTCGTGGACAGAGGATCCCAGCATTCAGCGACCAAAGCTTAAACGATAATAGAAATAAACAATAACAATGTTAATTGATTAAGGCAACTACTGCTACTTACAGTTTACTTTTGGCAACACGATCTTCTCAATAAGAAAAGGAACCAGGTTCAAGTCGGGATCCTGTTTAAGGTGCTCAATCGTTTCATTGGGCTGATAGGCGTAGAGCATGCAAGCTTGATACCAGTGCATCGTCTCTATATCCGTATACTCTTCCAGTAGGGGCGACCACAACAACATCTCATGACGGACAAGTGGTGCAAGCAATTTAGGCAGACAAAGACTTACAAATGCGTCCTGATACGAACTAAAGTCGGTCTTGCGCCAAGCATAGAATTTAATTAGTATCAAATTAATTTTACAGAAATCGTCGGTGACATCCTCAAAGGTCTCTCTTGCTTGCATCTCGATAAGTGTTTTTGCTGATAAGCTTTGTTCCTGCTGTTGATCGGCGATCTCATCATCACTCGACATACCATCTAAATGGGACGCTAACAAATAGTTGCGTTCTCTTTCGCAACGTCGGCGAGTTCGACGACCTTCACGCTCAGCTGCTCTACGTATTTGCTCCTCATACTCCGGTGTTTTACGCGTAGCCGCTGAAGCTGGTTCTGCAAATTCAATTTAAAGATGGACTACATTAAACGTTTTCGTGAATCTATCTAACTTACTTGATGCTTCAGCCATCTCTTTGGCCTGATCGCGCACATCCTGACGCCGTCTATTAACCAAATAACGTTGATTTTTGCTATATAACTGCAGCGTTCGTTTTTCTAAATCGGTTATGAGCGGTGATTTGGCAGCCAGACAATCTACCAAGTCATTAATATAACACTTAATCTCTTGATAAAATTTATATTTCGCCGCAGCTGTCGGTGCATTTTGCTGACACTCGATCTGTTGCAGCTTCAAGGACTTCAGTTCAGATTCAATTCGAGATATACTAGCATTATGCTCATCATTTCGTTCACGCAATTCAGAAAGACGTGCTATAATCGCCGAACGCATCTCCTGTGGCGTGCGCAGAGCTGACGCCTTCGTTTTTTCTCGCTTGGGCTTTGCTAGAGTTGAACGCATAACAGATGCCACTGCACTGCTCTTTTCAAAGCTAGTTTTCGCATAAGCCTGTTCCAATAAAGTGGCGGTTGATGAAGGTGCCCGACTGTTTGAATCCTCTACTTCCTGATGTTCATCTCCACTGAGAGCAGTCGGCTTAATCATGAACCGTGATAGTACCGTTTCATGTTGAGCGTGCACTAGTTGGGCCCCAGTTACACCCTTTCGTATTTGCTGGTTTTCCCACTCGTGCATTTCACGATCGGAATCTTCCTCGGTTACTAAGGATGAATTAAAGATTGATTAAATAATTTCTTGGTGAGATTTTGAATTAGCTTAGGTAGAAATTTAGACGGGCTGTTGCCGTCTGGATCTTGGATACAATGTACTGGCTATCAGACAACTACATACAATCATTCTCTACGGCATAAAACTGTTCACGGCGCTCTTCACGCTCCTTGCGACCCGTTATGTCGTTCATATCCATTCGTTCCTCATCGTCTGATTGGTCACCCTCAACATCTTCGCGTGGAAGCCTAGTACTGAGCTTCGTCGTTTCTTTGGGCTCTTCGATCGGTATGTAATCACCAGCTCCTGCAATATATATTGAACACCGGGAATACATACATATACCAACTAAATTTTAATCGATTTACCTTGCTCCCTGGCTCGTTGTCTTCGTTTTCGCGCAGCGTGTATCATTGCAGCATCTGGAATGGAACCGCTTTCGAGCATTTGTTTTAAATGTTCCGGTTTCGAAAACCGATGCCGAGCCTTTTGTGAATCTTCACTGTTTAAATCATCTTCATCGCTTACATCATCCCGGCCGGCACAAAACGCTGCTCGCCCATTTAAAACAACATCCGGAATTTCTGATTTCTTAACCACAAGCTGGATTAGGGGAAAAAGTTAATTAAATATTAGTGAAGACATTTACTAATAAATTAATTACATCAAAATAAACATTCTACAATGTTTGCGGTAGCAACCACTTATCGTTTTTTTTTTTTTTTTTTAATTCTACACTGCTCAAGCTTTGTACAAGATTCACAGAACCAGCATGCATAAGTTATAAATACACAATCAAAAAGGTAAAACATGCACGAAATTATTTACAATATAACAATGTATTTCGAATGAAGATCTGCCTTATGGCTGAAGCAATTTTTTCCTAAAGTATTTCATTCAATTTTAGTATAAATATGCAAATATTATTTTATAACTTTTTTATCAAGCGTAAAAACTATTCGATATTATTTAATTGAAAAATAAATCTCTTCTTGTACGTTATAAATATATTTTTGTCTTTGTACGTAAATCGTTAAATTGTACGGGTTTTTGAAGAAAAATTGAATAATAATAACCTTACCACAAAGTCGTCTGTGCGTATTTCGGTTTGGATCATATGATTATCACACTTTTTACTTTTACACTGTACGCTTGAATTATCATTCGCCAGCGAAGCACTTTTATATCTACTAGACAGATTGGCACTGGCATTGGATGACTCTAAATGCTGTGTAGTACTACCATTCTCATAGACCAGGTGTCCGCTCTGTGGCATATTCTCTGCTCGCTCCTCGCGTTTCTTTTTACGGCGCTCCTTGTCCAGCATTCGCATGACTTTTTTGCTATGGGAGGATTTTCGGACTTGAAATACTTCCCCATCATCCACTGTGTGAGAAGAAAATCAATCATTTAATCAACCAGTCCAAAACAATTACATACCATCATCGGCAAAACTCAGCAGTGCCTTCGATTTAGTTTGGACTGAAGGTGTGGCAGATGTTGTGATATTACTCTCATCGGATTGTCGTACGGCTTTTTTGGTTTTATCTTTATCACGTTTGCCGCATGAAGACATTAATGATGAAGGCGGAGGCAGTGGGAGCGCTTCCGCATCAGCATCAACATCCATAACCGCAGCATTATCATCTTCGTCTGCATTGCTTGAAAAAACACGCCTCTGTATCTTTTTGGGCTTACGGAAAAGCGACATTTGCTATACTATTATGCCTAGTAAGTCAGACGTAAGTTAACAAAATTCACAATTAACTATTCAATTGTAGCTCACACGACGATTTGCAAAAAAATCTTCTTCTTCGTTTTGATACTCGATATTACCGACTCGATTAAGCATATCACAGAACTAGGGTTGCAAAAATATATATCGATAGATGCGGTGTACAAAAATTAATAAGTTCTCATATCACATATATCGCACAAATGATATCGATATAATATCAACAATCCTAGTACTGGGCAAAGATGGCTGCTTTATTTTTCATGGAATATTTTGTTGCTGTAAGATTACTATCCTCCGTGCGTTAAAACTTTGTTTTGTGCTTATGTGTTACTAATAGTAATTAAAGACTGCTAATTAAACGGGCAGTCGGCTATAAGAAAGCCAAAACGGAAATGTTTGCCAACTAATACAAAAAGTGTAGAAAATTCCACACAAATAGTGGAAGCAAGTTGAGCCATATAGATATATGTGCCTATTTTTCATATATAGAAGTTTATAAGTGAGCGAGCTTGTGTGTGTGCAAATGTTTATTAATAATTTAAAATATTCAAAATAAAAATGTGCATGTGTACAATCGCTGCTTGATGGTCGACCATCGTCGACGTTGTCGTTGCAGCAGCAGCTACAATATTGAAGTTGTAGTGGAATGCCAGACAGCAGCAGCAAAAGCAGCCGCCGCAGCAGAGCAATAAGAATCAGGTAAGGTGTAAAACGTGAGTGTGGAGTATATATATGTAACCTTTGTATCTGTATAAGTAATATTTTGGTATTTTGATGTCAGGACTGCTTAACAAAAAATTGTGCGTAATGCTTGTGTAGGCGAAGGAACGAAAGTTAAAGAAATAAGAATAACAAAGTTCGCCAGTACTCATTCCGTTATAAGCTGACAAAACTTGGTCATTTATATTCATTCTATGAATTGGGCGCGTCTGTTTCTCTATTTCTCTTTTTGTCTCGATGGGTGTGTGTGCGCAGTTTGTCTATGTGCGAACGTTATATTTTTATAACTTTAAGACCATAAAGTTACGCAAAATACTTTTTGCAAAAATATCGAAATCACAATATTAAGCCCACAATATGCTTGTGTTGTTGTTTGAGATATAAAAACGAAAGAAATCAAAAGCTTTTACAATAATCTAAACCTTTTTATGTTTGTTGTCTGAGGTCAAACCATTGTCATATAATAAAATACAAAAGCGGCTAAAAATCGACGTAGATAATATAATACATATGCATATAGCCACATATTTGTTATTTACCTTTTCGAGGTATACAAAAATGAAAGCAAATAACAACAACAAACTACGCAATTTCAGCATAACAACAAAAACTGCTTAACAAAGCAAAACACGTTTAACAACTCTGCGCTCCAATGGCGCGCAATTTTGTTGTTGTTGTTAGCTATTAGGCTTACTTCGGAGAGCAAGCAAGGCTTTGAATTCTCACACACACATTCCACGCAAAATATATACTCACACAAAACAAGAGACTCCATGAATGACCAAATTCAATACATATACAAAAACAAAACCAACAGCAATAATTAACGGCAATAACCGAAGCGTATCGCATCGTAGTTTCCGTTGTATACGTGCGTAACTTTGGCTTGTTTGTTGTATTTTTTTGCTGGCAGTCGAAAATGTTAGTGCAGCTGACGTCACGCATGTAAAGTCAGCAGCTGCCCCCGTTGATGCTGCACCAGACATTGCGAAACTTGTGGGCGTGTAGACAGGTCCTTGTTGAGAGTAACTATGTATATATGTACGGTGACGTAAAGTTAATGTTAACCGTAAGCTAATTTTGTGAATGATTTAACATTGTTTACATAACTTTGCAGAATGTCTAGTTATCTTTTCATATACTGATGCGTGGTTTTTCATTGAATTGTATTAAAGCACCTCTCACTATCATTATCGCTATTAATTGAGAGAAAGAATGCAGAAGTATGCTGTTGTTGCTTTTGGTTGTGTTCTCGCCATTTGTTGTACTCAATTCTTTGCAATTTACTCTCACCGCATACTTGAAGTTTCCGCTTATCGTGCCCTTTGTACATTATTTACATTTGTATGTGTCTTTTTGTTTGTGTTTCAAATTTGAATTCCTATTTGCTCTCTCTTGGTTTCTCCACGCTATCCCTTTGTCTTTCTCTCTATATTTTGTTTTCGTACATTTGAAGAAGATGTTGAAAAGAAATTCACTTGAAATTTTTGCACTTGAAAAGTGAAGAAAAAATATATATTTATTTATATTAAAAATTAATATAGCTAAAGCAATGGTCTGCGGCCTTCAGATTAATTAAGAATACAATTTGTCCAAAATTGATGTTGGTCGTTGTCATTTTACTTGATTAACAAAATTTTGTTTCGTTCGTACTATATTTCTGTTCACCCAAACTTAAATTCATCTTTATTTATACAGAAGAGAAGAAAAGAGTATACTACGGCACGTCACATTCATGAGCTGTTGTCTATGACATACCTACACCACCACCTCAAAAATGTATATAGATTTGAGATAGGGGAGGAGCACAGAGAGCTGTTACCACTTGGTATACTCTTTCACAGCTAAACAGTTCTCGTTGAGCAGTGCTCTTTTCCGAATGCATCAACTGCATTCTCTGCAGGTTCGGACGATAGTCATTTGACACACTCTCGGCTGTAACCGATATGTATTTGCTACAGTGGAGGTTTAACATAGAAGAGCAAACTAAAGAGGTGTTGGTTCAGCTGCACTATACTCCCAAAGTCAAAGCAAGTCTGACTTAACAGTCAGCTGCTATGCTCAGCGCTCTTCTCAGTGCGTCCACTTCATACCGGTCACCGCAAGCAAAGCCGTGTTAGTCAAAGACTTGCTGGCAAAGCAATCGGTTGGCGGAGCTCGCATAGTTCAGCCCACGCGCAACGTATCGCGTGTGCAAAATTGCCTATTGCCAATGATTGAATGACTATTGCGAGTGTTTTGAAATAAATACCAACATTTAATTAAAGCTATCGTTAAAATGATGTGCACAAGCGCCGGATAGTGCAAAAAACAATTGTGTAATGCATATTTAAAAATTAGTGATAATTCGATGTATGCGAAATGGTGGTCATTATTTTGTTTGTTTCCTGTAAATGAAAGAGTATTTAGCTCATTTCATGTGCAAATTCCGTGCAAAATTAATATGCAACTTAAACGCATTCATTGAAACGCTTAACTACTGGAAAAAATAATCTACACTCGTTTTCGGTGGCGTACAAAATATGAGCGGGAAGAGATATCCTGAGATTTTGTGTTTAATTCTTGGATATTTAGATAATCATATAGATTTGCGATTCGTTTGGTTGAAGTTTAGATTGTAATTTAGTTCTTCTTTCTTTAACATGTTCCCAACGTTATTCCCATTTTATTTGACTTTATTGATTTCCCCGCCGATTAGGAGACGAGCTCGCACTCTACACTCTTTGTCAAAAAGCCGGTCAGTTTAGATCTTGGTGAACGGGGAAAATGTTTTCATGTTTAATTTTGCAGCACATTAGTCATCGCCGCACTGAGGCCTTCAGCTATAACTAGTTTTTGGTATGTCCCTGTCTTGAAAACTTTCATGCAGCTAATCCACAGAAACGTCATCATCCTGAAAGAGTTGCTTTTGGTCAAGTGAAAGTGGATATAATAACAACTACAACCGCGACGCAACAACTCCGAAAGTTACTGCAGACGCGTGCATCAATTTCAAAAGTTTTTTATTTCAATATATGCACATATTTTCCATGTACTTAGATAATTTACCATTCACTGCACATGATGCTTAATAATAAAAAAAAAATAATAATAATAAAAAATGCAAAGCCATTCACACTAAGCCCCGCAAACCCCAGAAAAAAGTCAACAACTAAAAGCACATATCGTATTTAATTTTAAAATTTCATTTCATTCTTTCCTTTCAATGCTTTAACATATTTGGTCTTTTTCTTCTTTCTGTTAATAATAGTCTTTTACGTTGATTAAGCCAGATTTTCGGCATTATATAAATAAATTAGTTTTAAATCTGTTGTCAGAATAGGTGCTTTAATTCTTTACTGAAATGCTCCAAGTACGCAAACATTATTTTGTTGTATCACACTTCTGCTTTTATTGCGTCTTTCTTACTATTCCTCTTAGCTTTCTTATAGTCTGTTTTCGACCTATTTGGTTTTAGTGCACGTTTTTCTGGGGGTCTCCGTTTTCCGTCCACAAAAATTTACTAATTTTCGGTTCTCTTTACTTCGTGTTCCACGTGCTCAATTCATTCGCTTTCAGCTCATTTCCATAATTAATTGTTGCAGTTGTTCGGTTCTTATTGGTTTCCAACTTTCAGGAAACTTGAAAATGAAAAATTTGTTCATTAACTTTATGTAAAATGCATTTGGAATATTAAAATTGTTGAATATTGAAATGTGGAGAATTTACTAAGTTAGCTGGTTAAAAAACTTCGATATGTATCGTTAGATTTTTTGTTTTCTGCTTTTCTTTCGAAATGTTGCTAAATTTTCTATTCCTCACCAACTGTAGTGCATCTACAATCATTCACACTCAATTAACACTACCAACATGATCATATAAGAGCTATGTGTAGTAGGTGAGCTTTCCGAACACTGCGTGTCGACATTTGCACATAACTGTAACATTTCACTTGTTTATTCGCGTACTTTCCCAACGTTATTGTCTGCCTTGAATAATAAATATATGTGCTTGTAGCACAAGCTCTAACAATGGATATTGTCAGTGGTCCCACGCCCAAAAGACTATCTAGCTATATTGCTCTATACATAAAAGACTCAATCTACTTGAATTTAGCTTATATATATTTATATATAGAGAGATTGAGAGAGAGACAGAATTACGGTTGCAATTCAAGTATCGAGTTCCCAAACCAACTATTAGGCCCAAAATGGATAAGTTACTGCACACAAAAATAATTTGAAACTATTTCTTAATATGTTACAAATACAGACACTCGATGTGTACAGCCCTCATTCTGCTAACAACTCCCTGGCTTCTTGTGTGTGCTGACTGGCTGACAAATAAGGAGTAGTATGCTTTCGTGTCGGATACAGCTTTTTATTGCACTTGTAATTTCTCCATAGATATTTTGTACTTATGCTTTTTGTCTGTCAACATGTCTGTTATTATCATTATTCGCAATTCCTTTATTGCTGTGGTCCATACTTGATTTTTTTTCTGTTTACAGTCTTTTCTTGTCTAGAGCGAATCGACAAAAACAACCTATGTTTAATTAGTGTTATTACTAAAGAAAACAATTTCTGCAGTGCACATTGTTTGCTTTAGGCATTAGCCTCGATTCAACTGGGGCAGGCCCAATTGCTGCTTAAAGCTTGTCTGAATAGTTTTTTCTTCAGTGTAGCTAATGATGCCGATGATGAAGATTTTCCTTAAGTTCAATAAACCCTGTCAATAGAGTTTTGCGATATGCGCTTTTCAATAGCTAAAGCATTTTGTCTAACAATAGAGTTGTATTTAACAGAACTCGTTCAATTATAATGAGCCACCAAACCGAAAATATATTTTTTTATATATATATATATATGGATATATACATATATGATGCTTGTCTTTATGGTTGAGGGGAAAAGAAATGCCACGTAGAACATGGTGACAACAATAAAAATTACTTGTGATGGCGTCTTCATCCAATCCAATTCGAATCGAACGTCCGCGCAAACGAACGGAAATCCATCAGTTTCTGCTGATGCTGCTGCGACAACTTTTACTGGAAACACTCTAAGCAACAAAAACGATAATTCGTATACCAGTTACAACGGTCACGGTAGTCACAGTGAAAAAAAGTCCTCACGTTCGAATTGCAACAGACATCGTGCTGGAGGCTGCGGAAATACTCAGGATCCACGCAGGCGTTACTATTATTATGGCAGTAAGGATGTTTACTGGTGCAAACAGAGCTTGACGCGAAGCACCAGTAGCCTGAGCCACCGCGAACCTAAAAGCGTCAGTAACATTGGTAGTACCGCCAACGGATCTGCATACTTGCCAATAGCAAGAGCACGCCGACGACCTTTGCAACTGTGCAGCAGCTTAAGTGCCGCCTATACGCCGCCCAAGCGCAAGGAGTTTTATTATTGTGATAAATATTCGTCGACTGCAAATGGTACGGATACTGAGTCATCCAATCTTACCAACAGCAGAGGTCACCCTACAGCAGCGGCATCAACCCAAAAAGGTGGTGTACAGCCCATCGATGTACGTATGCTGAACTTTCTGCGCAGCGCCCAGCGCAAATTTGCACCAGCAGCAGGAACGGCAGTTGCAGCAAGAGCAACACAAACACCAAAGTCTGAAATCAGAAGTAGCACCAAAGAGGGTAATGCATCCATTATCAAAAGCAAAAACAACAACAATAAAAAAGATGACAGCCACCCGTCCAACATTATCAGCACCGATGATTGGTTTGGTTAGTATGTTTATAAAACAACCGGATTACAACTATTTATCATGTATCATATGGACTGTTAACAGTCTCCATTCTGATCTTACACTACACGCAGGCTTTTGGTCTGAGGTAGAAACCTTGAATATTTGTCAATTTGGTTAAAAATTGGGTTCAGGCCCCTGACGATTGCTGATTTTGTAATCTCGCTATATAGCATGCCAAAAGTTAGTTTACGGTGCAGCCCTGTACCCAATGTCGCAAATGCTGCGCTGAATATAAAGTTACCATCGTTTCGCTTGGTATATTAAACATCGAAACCAGACAAGAGTCAACGCATTCACCGCCTTGTTTAGTTTGACATTGACGTTGGGTTTTAGATTAAACAAAACCATAACAAATAGTGTCCAATTGCAAGATGTCACCTTTCCAATGGGCTTTTTGGTTGGCGTTTGTCGACTTACCAACACGACGTATAAAATGGCATCATATATTTTTTATTAACAAGTTTATCAACTAAGCTTTTTGTAAAAGTCGAGACAAATATTGAAATTAATATATAGTACATATGCTGTTCAAGAAATTAAAAAATATAAGCTTAAAAAAGTGTATATAATTTCTAATGGTAAAATGTACAGCGAAGATGAGAGGAATACATATAGTATCAAATAAGTTAGTTGCACAAAGTAAGCAGAGTGGAGAACAAAAATAAAATAAATTGAGTTCAGCACCTATAGAGGTACAATTTACGTGAGAATCTTTTGTATTGCTTCCCCATTGTGTAATTTAAGGAAGGAGCCAAGCTGAGGGAACCAGGGAAACAGACAATCAACTCTTCTTTAGTCTCGAACTGGAAAGTGTAAGACAACAATGAGAGCGTACAGGAAGAGAAAGAGACACCTAGAGAGAGGGGAAGAGTCCGTCAGTCTGTCAGCTGAGCGAAATGTAAAAAAACACGTTGATAGCATGGCCTGCGTGACGTAGTTATATATATAGTGAGAAAGGCACAATAAGTGCATGACAAATAATAACAAATACCAGTGTGCAAGAGAGGTATGGTTGAGAGGGCTGCCCTTCTCTGTAAGCAATTTGCATATAGTGCATGCAAACATGCATAGCGGGACCCGGTTAAAAACCGCAGGCAGAGCGCAGGAAGAAGGTGACCACTTAAACAACAAGCAAACCTGCAAATTGAACGTAGAGACTGTTATATAATAACTAATCATCATGCAAGTGCGTACATATTGAATTTCGAGTGTATTGTATTGTGTGAATTTGTAGAATTAGCAAACGATATTCGATTATATCTTAAAATTTGCGCGCAGTAATGAAATTACCTCATCAATGGCTCATTCTAGCATATTGCGCATTTCCCTAGTCACCCACACGCTGAAACCTACTCTCATCACAACGAAAAAGATGGCAGACGGCCTGCAACTGCAACCATTTGATGATATTTGTGTAGACAGAGTGTACAGAAATTGAAATATGCATATGGGTATATGCATTCCCTTTCCATCAAGAGGTATGGGATATTGACATTAACAAAAGCAAAAATTGCCCATGAATCATTCAACTTTACGGCTACGTGTGCACTTGTGTCCGGCAAATTATTTATTTTATTTTTAAACCCTTCCCAAATTTACGATTATATTGTGCATAAAGAAAACAAAGCAAATATATATGTATATACATTTGCATAATTTTGTATATATAGTCTAACAGGCGACACTTTCAGATAATACATTTTTAAAGCTCTTGATTACACTCGACGAATTTTTTTGGCTTTTGATTGTTTTTGTATGGATGTCTTTAACCCTATGTTGCCTTCAGCAGCAACAACAGTAAAACCATTAAGATTATAAATGCTTGCGTAGTTAAGCAATTGCCTTTTGTATTTTGCTTTTCACAATCTTTTATTTTGTCGACATTTAGCAAGTTATCTTCAGGCAGTATTTACATTTGGGGCGTGCTTTCGGCATCGAATGATGCGATAGTCGATATCACACATAGTTGCGATAAAACTCAGCTACAAAAAGTAAATGTGGCAACAGAAAACGTTGAGCTTAACTTATCGAAATTGACAATCGAACTAAGAGCATGTTGTCATCATTCTGTTATATCTGTAACGCTACTTTCTGTAGTGGCAGGTACTCCACCCACGCGCATGCAATTACCATGCGTGTGTCAAATAAATGTATGTAATGTAAGTACCAGTGCCTCTCAAACAATGAGCCGACTTTATTTCCTAGTTAATATATACTCATAGATACTTATATATATATATATATATATATATATCTTAATTCCGAATGCCCATTGAGATCAACCTAAAACGATCCGGAGACAAACAAAATTATGAAAATTATTATTAACCACATTTGTGAAAAATTTAACTTCTAAACATATTTATAGCTTACGATGCTTAAGAACTTTGTTAAAGGCTAAGTTAAAGCCTCCAAATCCATTTTTTAATATTTCAATGTCAAAACCCAATTTATATTGAACTGCGGAACTTTGGAGAAGGAAAACTGTCCACTATTAGCACTGGCGATTATTTCATACAACTCCCGACAGTCAAGTATCTTGATTATTGTGGTTTATAAACGAAATATGAAAATATTCTTGAATTGCAACAATGTCGAAAGTACGCATATTCGCGTTATGCTGATTTAAAGGCAAGTCAGCTCAGCTTCCACCTTTATTTGGCAGCACCTTTCACACAATCAAGACTGAAGCAAGATTGTCTCACGATCAATCATGATATCTCGCACAATAAATAGAATCAAAAATTAGGTATGCAAGAACGGTTTCTGCAATGAAATTTACATAAATCTTTGCAACCCCGCCAACAGCCACAAATGAAACCCAAACCAAAAATTTCAAACCTAATTATATTTTAAATGATTAACTATCAAAAGATATATTAAAATGGCTATACTGCTATAGAAGGGCAACAAGCATTTGAACAGTAGTATTTGCGGTAGTGGGGAAATGACCTGTGCATATATCTAAAAACGAATGAGCGCGCAGCAAGCAACAAGATATATGAGGGAGTAACGTTCAATTGCAATGCGATTATTGTGTGCTGCAATATGATAAGATTAGTAGGCATTTATTAAAGGATAATTAATTAAATAAATTATCGCATTTTTGCAGACGAAGAATCAGGCGCAGCAAGCGAAACAGCCGCTACAAAGCAGACTCTAACCCGCAAATCACAGTCAAGGATAACTAAAGACAGGACAAACCATCAGGCAGCTACCACTTCTGAAGGTGCATTGATTACCACTAAAAGCAAACAGGATCAACAGGAATACAAAGGTCGAGACCAACCGCAAAATCCAGTGGAACTCCAGTCGCGGCGGCGACGAAAGCAGCAGCAGGAACAGAAAACAACATCAGGTGAAATAGAAAGAACAGTGGCAGCAGCAGCCGCGCCAAACGGAAACCGGAACGCTGGCAGCTGCAAGGTTGAGGATATGAACAGCCACGCGACTGCCACACAAAACGGACAGTCCACAGTCGTCGGTCATCATCGCGGCTTTTCGCAGCCATCAGTTGCTGCCACAGCAGGCACGTCCAGCGGGACAGCTGGCGATCCATGGTATCTGCAGGCCACAGGGCATCAAATGCCGCCAACTGCACCCTTGCGACACAATAAACGTCCCGCGCCACAGCCCAATTCAATGGGCGTGGTTGGGGTCGGTGTTGGAGCCACGGCGTTGCTGCATCAGCAACAGCTGAGCCAATCCCAGCCACATATTATGCCGCCAAGCATACCACCGCATCATCATCATCATCATCATCGTGACAACAATATGGTAAGTGGGAGTTAATAAAATAAATTATTAATTAATCAATATTGAAATGTAAGCTACTATGACAATTAGTTTTAGTTGATGAATGACAATGATACCACTATTTTCCTAACCTGCGTCATGAGGCACAATCTTATCTATTATGACAGTATTCGATGCTAAAAATAAGATAATATTAGAATAATTAATTTGCCGAAAGGGCTCATATAAAACTGATTCATTCGCAAGTTAATTTTTTATGCGCTGATTAAATACTTGCCTCACTTTGTTGCAGCACCAAGCATCAGCGCCTGCAGCGGCGACAGCCTTACATCTGTCATCGCATGCATTAAATAGTCATAACTTAATCAACAATCATTCTCCAAAATCACCCAATCAAACA
>JABVZY010000307.1:8085824-8114083 GCA_020883555.1 Drosophila nannoptera
CGCAGTAGCTAAGTCCACATAATGCACATCGCGCATGACAATAATCAGTCATTTTACGATTCGTGGGTGTTACCTTTCAGAGGTCAATAACTTCTCTTGTTCTCAAACATTGGCTTACTAAGTAAATTCCATAGAAAGTGCATCAGATAACTGAGTCATTAATAAATGAGCCAGCAGAAGTCTTTTTGGTTGCCATAAACATTTTTTGTAATAAAAGAATCATAATTTGTGTATTCCGTTTATTTCGTTTTTTAGAACATACATGTTTTTATTTTTTCGGGTTAAGGTTTCTGACATTCCGTCTACAAAACATTTACGAAACTATACAAAATTTCCATTGTTATAAAAATATCAAATTACGCTGTTTTTAATTGCAGTAAATATACTATAATTTCGATTTTTAAATTGCTGCTTTGAATGTTGGTTTTGGTTGCAGTTGACCTTGTTTTTCTTTACCATGAATTTCGTCGACTTATTGCCAAAAATGAAATGTTGGTTAACTGTTAATAATAATCTTTAAAAATATGAAATCTGCACGCGAGTATGAGAATTTGCTGTCTGTCCATATGTAAGTAGGTATGTGGTAGGTGCTCTTGCTTTGTCCTGCCATCGTTGGGCGTTGCTGGTTGGTATAACAGACATAATTAAATCAGCACATTCAACCCTGTAGCATACGGAAGCCGCAGCTTAGACCTTCTCCTCGTCAAGACCATGCTTGAAAAACATTAAAACTGGAACACTGTCACCATTGATTTCGCGGTATTCACACAAAGCTACCATGCCGTCTACGTCCATAGACTCTCCAGTGAAAAACTGCAGTTCCTTAAATCGGCCCAAAATGTCCTTCATGGCTTTGTTCATGTTAGTTTTGAACACGTCGACTTCGCTGGGTGATTTCTCCTCTAGCTTCGCCAAAACCTTCTTCATGTACTCCTTTAGGTACGCAGTATAAGATTTCTTATCTCCGAAAGCAAACGACTCCTGCAGACGGTGATTCAAAATAACATCAACGCCACTTTCCACAGTGTCTTCGGTACCCTCGTCTACTTCTTCAGCGGAGGGATTGGACCCATCAATCTCAAATTTGGAAGTTCGGCTGACTAATTTTCCATAGACTTCGTAAATTACCTCATCTACCAATTTCATTTTATAAGTATCTGTGAACATTTCATCACCGGTAATAATATCCTTGTAAATTTTCATCTTGACGGCGTTTTTTAAAATATTAGACCTAAATTTCCTAATAAAATTGCAATTAACAACTGCACTGAACCGGGGCCACAACTGCCACGCGCTGAAACAGCAAAAAGAAAGAACTAGAGAAAAAATGGCGCATACTGTTAACTTAACAGTACAAAAAACTGGTAATAACAGTTTTTTTTTTTATTTTAATAATAAATGTGTATTAATATTTAAATTGAAAAATTCATATTCAAATGAGTTTCCTTAAAAAATAAATTAATTGAAGTCTTTACGTGTCGAACTTAAATAATTAAACAGTGTCAAACAGGTAATTTTTTTCTTCTCTTGAACAATCGTAGAGATTAATCGATTAAAACTTCTTTTTATTGAATATCGATATTCAATGGTTAAATAAAAAGTTCAATGAATATTGAAAATGTGTATTTTCCATTATTTGATTTTCAAAATAAATTATCCCAATTTTTATAGAACCTCAGCTTCCATTTCGCCATTTTCCAGAACAGCTAATATATTTCTTGCTGTTATGCGTGACATTTCCTTACGAGTTTCAATGTCAGCGCTTCCTATATGCGGTAGTATCACAATATTATCAAGTTTGAGTAGCGGGTCATTTAATGGCAATGGCTCAGGTGTGGTAACATCAAGCCCAGCACACAAGATTCGTTTCGAACATAGAGCCTCATATAATGCATTTTGATCTATAACTCCACCACGTGCCGTATTAATGAAAATGCAATTAGATTTCATTTTTGCAAAAGCAGATTCATTAAATACATTCATGGTTTCGGGAATTAATGAACAACATACAACAATGAAATCCGATAAGCACAGCATCTCATCAAAATCTACACGCTTAGCTTTGACCTTCGCAGCCTGTTGCGGCCTTGCCGTGCGGGTTGTATAGGTTATCAGAGCTGGTTTAAATGCAACAAGGCGTGCCGCTATCTCCTGGCCAATTCGTCCAAATCCATATAAACCCACTCTCGAATTTTTCAAGCCCTGCCCACACATCCACATTGGTGCCCAAGATTTCCATCCGCCATTGTATACTTGCTTATTCGCCTCAAAAAGTCGCCGGCTTGTGGCTAACAGAAGTGCTATCGTCAACTCGGCAGTGGCATCAGTAAGAACATCGGGTGTGTAACCAACGCGTATTCCACGTTTCTTGCACTCCTGTACATCGATGTGCTCGAAGCCTACAGAAATTGTGGCTACGCATTTAAGATTCTGCCCAGCTGCATCAAGTACAGCAGCGTCAATTTTATCAGTTAGAGCGCAATAGAGAGCATCTTTGCCTTTAATTTGCTTTAACAAGTCTTCTCGTGGCACTGGCAGAGTGTTCGACCAAGTTGTCACATCGCAGCTAAAAACACAATTTTTGCAATAATTTTATGTATGAAAATTTATGGATGCCAACAACAAACAACCTCTTACGAAGCAATTCCAGTCCACTTATATCGACATCAGGACGAGTTACAAAAACACTAGGGCGGGTACTCATCGTTGCTTTATAGAACTTTTGTGCCAGGCTCGTTATAAGTAATATGCGGCGCTGATGTATTTTATACATGTTCCGTTTGATTATCGTACGATTTCTTGTTTAACTTCGGTCACATTGATCTTATGAGTAATTTCCTCAGAACTTAACAGTAGCTCTTAACAAAGAAAAGTTAAAAGTGTTTTCGATAGACCAAAGAAGTACGAGATGAGTACTGCAGTTTCCCTTCTTAACTACTACTTAGAAATTTTATTGCAGCAATTTATGCCAGGAGAGACATCGGCATGCACTATTATTACAAAAAAAGGTGAATACTTGGAATTTGTAATTAGGCTGATATGCGGCGGTGATGTATTTTATACATGATCCGTTTGATTTTCGTACGATTTCCTTTTTCGACTTCGGTCACACTGATTTCATGAGTAATTTACCCAGAACTTAACAGCAGCTCATAGCAAAGTTAAAACTGTTCGGGTAAATATTTCTTAGTTTAGTTGTCCAAAATGAACTGGTACATTGGAAACGAATGGACTGACCAAGAGCGTGGTCTGCAGAAAAAGGTTTTAAGCTTAGAGTTCCAACGAATGGAAAAGCCGCTTATTATTAGCAAAGTCTTATTTACCGTAAAGAAGTGTTGCGAAAACTTAGGCGATAGACCAAGCAAGTACTTAGAGTCTAAAGGAACACATACGCATACCTTGGAGATGGGTACCGCAGTTACCCCTATTGATTACTACTTAGAGATCTTGTTGCAGCAATTTATGCCAGGAGAGACATCGGCATGCACTATTGTTACAAAAAGTGGTGAACGCTTGGAATTTGTAATTAAGTTGGAACTTATCACGCGTAATATTCAAGTTGACAAGCTAAATGCAGCGGAAATGTATAATCTTGCATTAAGTTACAAGGAGAACGGTGTCACTATGTTTAAGAAGTATCCGCAATTTGCCTGCGATTATTTTTCACGTGCTGCAAAGTTGTTGATCACTTACAAGCCATTCGATAAAATCGTTTTAAAGGATAATGGAATCGAGGGCGACAAATTGGAGACATTGTTTATTCAGATCCAAACTAATTTAGCCGCTTGTATGCTTATTGAGAAACGTTATGAACATGTTATATACCACACAGAGTTTGTTGAAACTCAGGAACAGCCCAGCGAGAAGAGCATCTATCGTCGTGCATTGGCGTTCTACCACCTGAAAGAGTTTGAAAAAGCACAGAAGATGATCGAGCGCGTTCCCAAGTACGAAGAAAAACGTGAATTTAGCAAGTTACGAGATAATATTGCAATCAGCTGGAAGAGTAGCAACGCAAATTACAAACAGCTGGTTCAACGCATGTTTAGCTAAGAGATAAATAAAGAATACTTAAAATATGTTAAACAATATCGTATCCATTTATATATCTATTCTTCCGATGTTTTATTTTTCAGTTTATGATTCAAGTTAGTCTTCTTCTTTTTATGCATCATACCGCCAGGTAATTTAAGTCGCTTCCGTGAGGATGAGTTAGCCGCTTTGAACAGTTCTGTAATGAGCAATATTTTGACGTGCATATCTATATACAATGAATGTTTTGTCCGTGGAACACAATTACCTTCGTCAGGATCTTCGCCAACCTCCTCTTTGTAATATTGAGCATCATCATCGGGATCACTTTGATTTTCTTCGGCTTCTTTGTGTTTCATTTTCTTATTTTTCAGTTTTAAATTACGTTCCCGATTCTCATTCTGTTGCTGCTTACGTATTTCTTTTAATTTGCGTTTCTTTTCAATTAATTTACGCAAAGTTTCCTTTTCGACTTCAGTTTTTATAACATGATCGTGGTAGAGTACTTCACCAGTCAGTAGACCTTCCTCGATCTTCATCAGCTGCATTGTGAGCCGTGGTCCGATTTCATGAAGCTTGATTGCACTTTTTTCATTTGCTAAATTGCCCTTTACTGCTTGGGACAACACAACATGCGCTTGTTCCTCTTCTTCAACTTCCGCTTCCGATACATTTCCATCCCTACAATACAGAACAATATTTGAATATTATATTGCCTGTATTTAAACAATATTATAATACCTCATCACAAAATCGACAATCTCGTTGCACTTATTAAGATTTGGTACACTGCCAGCAACAATTTTTTGTACCGCACGTTTTAGGCCCACTGGTACGACTTGTACAACATAATGGCGCATGTCCACCAACTTGGTTTCTGTACTGTAGGAGAATAACAAACAACGGCGAATCGTATCAACGTTGACTTGCGCCAAATTGATAGAAGGAAACATATTTTGAAATGTTGTGGCCATCAATTTTAAATGCTTTCCCTCGCCACTGAAATTGTTCATTATAACAAGCGGAGGGTGCTTGAAATAATCAAGATCGAACATTTGCTTCTTACTATTTGAAATAACATCACGAGCAAGCGTAAACTGATGCACCTATGGAAAGGAAAGCCAACTTATTTGTTAATTAAAGAGACGTAAAATGAACAATGTACCTTGAACGTTAGCGATGGTCCACGCGGTAAACGGACTATTTTAAATGACAATTGTGTGGAAGCTTTGTTGAAGATGCCCATGTGGGATACATGAAAAAAACTGCTCAGACTGACAAAATCCTTGATCCGATTAATTTTCTTTTCACGTAAATTGGTAGCAGTAAACGGCTCCATTATTCGACGAAAGTCAAGAGTTAAATCTGACATGTATGGACACGAAAGACCACGATGTATGATGAAAGAGTGTGGTGCCTCCACTACCTCGCTAGGTTCGCTGGCTTTGAAAGCTGCGGTCCGCGTTTTTGGATGCACCTTCCTTTTTGCGCGTCCCATTTTATTTTAGTACGCAAAACCTTACAAAAAGAAAAACAATGCTGCGACCGCACGTGTTGACCGACTATTGAACTCGATATATCGATATCTCAGTAAAAATATTAAAGGTGACCAAATTTTACACACAACTCGATTTTTTTTTTCTATAATCGAGGATTTCTTGCAGCACATGCAGTGCATTCTTTTACTTTTAAAAACATTAAACTGCACCTCTCATTGCAAACCCCATGCAATTTTTTTGTTTTAAATCTTTTTTTTTTTTTTATTTATTTAAAGTTGTACAACTCTTTATTATCAGCTAGTTTTTATAGAATTGTTTGCCGTGTTCTTTTTTTAATTGAATGCTTAATAAATGTAAGAACGAATGCACTTGTTAATCTGCATTGATGTGTGCATGAATGCTTAAAAATTTAATACTAATCTCAATTTCATGATTAAAGTTCAACTTTTATTTTATACGTAAAAAAAGGGAATTACATTAACCAAGAGTTTAGACGATGAGAGCAACTCCATTAATGTGAAATATATATAGGACAGCTAAGCATCGTGGAGTTTGACATACAAATTAATGAACCATGGTGTTTGTTGCAAAGGATACTCTTTTCAGATAAATGTAATACATGTCTAATCTTTTTGGAAAAACAATTCGGCGCCTAATATACCTTTTTTGCATGTAATTTTCTTTTTTGAAAATCACAACTATATATTTATGTTGCGAAAATTAATAATATTAATATTTTTAATATTAGCATTTATGTATATTTATATAAATTAGTTACAGCTACAGCTTAAACTGAATTTGGAGTGTTTTAGTTTTTTCAATTCTTGGTTTGTAATTTTTATCAGCCGGCAAAGAGTCATTGACTTCTTTTGCGATATATATTATTTATTGGTTTATATATAAAACTTCAGTTTAAACTGCAGTTAACTACAGCCGGATATTGATGTTTATGGTTGGTGTTGCTGTTCTTCTTATGATTGTTAGAATTTTATGCATATATGACAAACTGCTTGTGGCTGTAATTTAAAAAATAACATCTTATGCCATTGTAGTGGTAACTGTTGTTGCTGTTGCTCTTGCTCGTGCTATTGCTGTTCTGGCTGTGGTAGTGGGCTGCTGTTGCTGCAGCTGCCGCGCTTCTTTGAGGCGGTCACTGACAACATTGCTTGCGAACATCGGCTGTAACAGTTGGCTTTACGTCAATAGGTTCAACATTTGAGGGGCGAATGACATCGCCTTCAGGAGGATCTCTAATTTGTTTCTGCGATACAATGCGATATATCTCTGAAACACAAAAAAAAAATGCATTTCAATTATATTTCTTGATTGGTAAGGTCAATATTTTACCTGTGAGTATATTTTGGAATGCAGTTTCAACGTTTGTCGAATCCAAAGCCGATGTTTCTATGAAACTTAAACCGTTGCGCTCCGCAAATAGTTTCGCCTCATCCGTTGGCACTGAGCGTAGGTGCCGCAAATCCGACTTATTGCCCACCAACATTATGACTATATTTTGATCGGCATGATCCCGTAGCTCTCGCAACCATCGTTCAACATTCTCGTAGGTCAAATGCTTGGCAATATCGTAAACAAGTAGCGCACCAACAGCACCGCGGTAATAGGCAGATGTGATGGCTCTATAGCGTTCTTGTCCAGCCGTATCCCAAATTTGCGCTTTGATTGTTTTGCCATCGACCTGATAACGTAATCAAATACATACATTACTGAACCCGTTATACGGTCTCTTTCATAAAAACGGTAATTCAATTCGTAACATTTAAATTATAAAAGTAAAAATACATTTACATAAGAATTAGGCCTGGACTCCCAAGCAATTGCTAATATACACTTTTTTATTCTTACCTCTATGCTGCGTGTGGCAAACTCTACGCCAATGGTTGACTTGGACTCCAAATTGAATTCATTACGTGTAAAACGTGACAGTAAATTACTTTTTCCGACACCAGAGTCGCCGATTAGCACAACTAGAGAAATAATTCATAAAATAGATTAGTAGAATAAAATTGATTGCTTATTGTGCCTAACAGTTGCATAATTTAAGACTGCCAAACTGTTTGGTTGGTCAATAAAGGCTCTATTATTGGCCGAATGCAAAGCGCCTTCCGGATGGCTTACGTAATGAATTGTTGTTGTCGTGCCATTTTGATCCACCCACTCTTATCTACTGCCCTCGGATTATTATTATTTTCTTTTAACAGCTCTTCTACACATACATTTCCTATATTTATAAACTACATAATTCACATGAAAACATATTCACACGGTCTGATCATGCTTTGTTCATATGGCTAAAGTTCTAAAGTTCTTTTGACGAAAACTTTCAGTGTGAAGTTATTTGAGTGCTGCTTTTTCTTTAATCAACGAAGATAAAGAGCAATAAACACTCACATAATTTCAGTAATTTGTCAGTCAGTAATTTGGGCTTGTCACTTATTTCACCATTGTTGAAATATTTTGAGTCGTCTGTGTAGTCTAAATCAAAGAGTCAGAGAGAGCGACATTGATCTTTGAAAAGTCAAAAGAATACTTGAAGAATGCTTTGCTAAAATAATAATAATATATCATTCCTAACATCCGCGCCTATACAATCTACAACGAAGATCATGTCTCAAGAAAAACTCTTGTTTGCAGATTCCATTCAGCATGTCGGAATGGAACATTAACGACCACAATAGATAGCAATTTATTTTATATTAAGCGATATTGTTAAAAATAACATAAAATTGGCAAATTTACAAAATTAATTGAAGAAAAATCCAATGTGGAAACCAAAACAATAAAATTATCATCATATAAATAAGTATGTAATTTACACATATAATTATATCATAATTTTTATTTTTAGTATAGTATTGAAAAATTAAATTGAATCAAAATAAAAACTATGGGCACTATTCGCGTTTTATCTGTACTAATACGATTTATGCAACGTGTCACACTGACTGCTGGCAGCAGAAGCGAAGAACAAAAAGCACTGAAAACGCAATGACAAACTCACAGCAGTAAACAGCGAAGTAGTTACGAATGTATTGGGACAAGTAACAAGGCAGTGGAGCCACGGGGTTATAGAAAAAAAAAGAGAGCGCGAGAAAGCAAAAGCATTGCTATTTTACAGTATTCATTTTGAAAACAACGACAGGGGGCGTTATTTGTTATATGATATTGCTTTGAAATGTATGCTTTAGCGATCACAATTTAGTTAAACATATGCCTTTATATAAAAAATTTCCCCTAACATTTACGTATCAACCGCATATCTCCATTTGTTATGCCAATTAGTTTCAATTAGTGTCGTTGAACTACTTTCTTTCGAAGCTCTGGTCTTGTTTAAATTTGTTAAGTATAGCGACTAGGCCACCATGTAAAGTTACCGGCTTTAATTGACAGAAAAGCACAAGAGGCAAAACGTAAATAATATCTTTATAATATACCTTTGAAAAGATAATCGTATTCGTCTTCCCTTGCACCCATTTTCTTTGTGTGTTGAAATGTTTTGTTTCTCCTGCTCCAAACGGTTAGGACGACAATGCGTATGTGGCTGGGTATGGTAAAATCCAATAATCCTTGCTAGCCGCCGTTTCTTAATGCGTTTTTTCTTCTTGTGTATTTTGTTCTCACACTTTGTACACTTTTTTTGATAGTTGTAATCGGAAGAAAAGAAAAATTGTATCAATTGAAAATAGACTTTGGTTGAAAATATATTTTAGTGATGCTGAATTCGACCAATTCTGTGACACTTATTTAAATTACAGTCGCCACATAATCTGTCTTTTTAATGCATTTATTTTTAATTTTCTTAATCGCGAATACACTCACTTACGACTTAGTCACTCCCAATATATTCAGTAGCGTGAAGTAGGCTGCGGCTTCTATGACAATGCAAGTGTAGCCAGTAAATACTCGATACTTTTTACCAAAATACTAGTGCGCCATTTTGATGACGTCAGTGTAGGCTACATACGTTACATATTTGAACTTTTCAGTAGTCATTTTAATAAAACTTCAGTGAATACAAATATTGTACAAAAATGTGTTTATTGAAATGTAAGACTTATGTAAATGCAATGTACATCCAGACGTAAATTAATTTAATACTATTGGTTATGCATTGCTACAATATTGTAAAATACTTTTTAAATACATGCGTTGTGTAAAGAAAATGCTGGATACAAAAGTAGTAGTCCTCCAGTTATATATGTGACTTTTGATCCCACACACCAGAACGCTAAATATAAAGACGTTATATTTTACAAAGGACAATTTTGATTTTTATACCGTACTTACCTATGGATCCAACAACCGGACCCAGGGCACGTGCAAGGGCACCCAAAGAGCGGAATATGCCCAATACAGATCCCTTCTGATCGTCGTTCCCATATTTAGACACCAACGTAGTCAAACAAGTAACTGCAAAAGCAGTGGAGATAGCAAATAAAATCATACCCGCATACAAAAGTAGGCTATTTTCGGCAAGGCCAACTAAAATGAACGCCGGAACAATCAAATAGAGGCTAAAAATTGCGAAAGTTTTTATCTTTGCCTCTGGTAGACGTCGCACCACTGAGCCTTGCAACGTAGCCATAACAAGACCTGTTGTTAAAAACATTTTTGCCTGATCCATTGACGAGCTGCCGAATTTATGATACATGAGGAACGTAACAGTAAACTCCAAGCCGGAATATAAGAAAAGATATAAAAAATAAATAAGACCAATTGTGCGAAGCGCATGTATATCGTGCCTAGAAATATTTTTAATGGCTGAAAATCTGCAAAATACAAGATTAAAAAAAATAAATGTTATAGTCTTTTGCAATGAAATATGAGCTAAAAGACTTTTAAGGTATTCTTGCAAGCCACTTATATACAATAAGGATCAACGTACCTAAATATTGAGCATACGTTGATTAACTGCAAGCCATATGATAATGCTGACGAGATTTGATGAGCTCGTTTTTCCTTTTAATGGAATTTATCGAAAATTTATAAGGGAACGCTTCGAATATATCATACATACTTTTGGAAGCGTCTCCCGTAAGCAGAAAACCAGGATAAACAAGTCGCCAAGTGCCAAGATGAGAGCCAACAGCGAGGGCAGTACAAACCACGCAGCGCCACTGGAACTTTTATTTGAGTATATGGCAAATAAGGCACCAATCATGGGACCCACAATGAATCCCAATGAGAAGGCTACGCCAATGAGGGCCATACCATGTCCGCGTGTCCGGACACTGGATATATCCGTGATGACACTCATGCAGAGCGATATATTGCCTTTGCTGATACCCCCGATAACACGGGCCAGCACAAAGAGAGCGAAATTACTGGAAAAAGTCCAGATAAGGTAGGATAGTGCAATACCAAACTGTAATATAAAGGATTGGGTTACTTTAAAGATTTTTGTATTGTAACCGACAAACTCACAGCACAAATCACCAAAACGGGCTTTCGCCCATAGTAGTCTGAAAGGCTACCTACAATAGGACTGGCGATAAATTGCAGGAAACTATATGTGGAGCCCAGAAAACCACCAAACATCACTGAAAGATACTGATCGGGTGCTCCTAGAATCTGTTGGAACCAACGCACATGCGTTGTTAACCATCCATACAATCCGGAACTATCATTTAAGCGGTAATACTCCAAAAGTGAGGGCAGCAATGGCAATATGATGGTAAAGGCAAACAAATCAAAAAGCAACGAGAGAAAAATTACATATATCATGGGATCACTTTTCTCCATTGACGTAGAAACTTTTTCATTTTTGTCGGTATTTGCTGCCTGCGGATGTTCCACTTCATTCGTTATCGTTTTTTGGCGATTGCGAATTGTAGTCATATTGTGAGTCCCTTCATATAAAGAAGTGTTGTAAAAATTTCTAAATTTGATGACACAGCGACGCACACAGCTATCTAATTTATAACAACTTGGAAATAACTAAAAGCACTAATTCGATTTATCGGTAAACCAAAGAAGTAGTGAAAGTATTTTAGGTTGTAAGCTACGTTCAGACCGAATGATAACAAGTATTACTGTTTTAAAAGATACAATTTATTTAACAAGCTCAAATCATGTTCTAAATTTTAATCTATGATAGGTAAACATGCAACAGGTTGTATTAGGACGTATCGTGTATGTGCCCCATCATCGATAGTTTCGATATGTATGGTAATAGGTGCTTTAAAACGATTAAAATCAGCTGTTGCAAACGCATTAATATATACTCTAAACCAATAAGAAACATTTTGGTAATTGCATAAAATTGAAAGTATAGTGGTCGAAATGTCTAAGGTGACGGTACAGGATATAGAGGCTGTGGATGATTATTGGGGACCCACATTTCGATCTATACTTGAGGGTAAAAGATCAGTACTGTCTCCATGCCAATATTGACAATCTCTTCTTGTGTTTACAGGAAACAATACAAAATCCATTAGTGAACAACTAGACCAACGAGTACGCAGTCATGACAAAGAGATTGAGCGTATATGTAACTTATACTATCAAGGGTTTATTGATTCTATACAAGAACTGTTACAAGTCCGTACACAGGCCAAGCAGCTCCACGATGAAGTTCACTCATTGGATACCTCCCTGCACACTATAAGCGCCTCACTTATTCAACAAGGTAATGAGCTTGTACGAGCTCGTCAAATTGAATCAAATGTAGCAAGTGCCATTGAGGCGCTCAAGTCCTGCCTACCCGCCTTGGAATGCTATATAAAATTCACACAACAAGCCAAGAATAAGCAATACTATCAGGCTCTGCGGACTTTAGAAACTCTAGAAACGGAACATCTGCTGCGGCTGCGGCGACACAATTATCGTTTTGCTACCCAAATGAAATCTCAGATACCAATCATCAAGGACAATATTCGACGTTCATCTGCTGCTGATTTTCGAGAATTTCTGGAAAACATACGAAAATTTTCCCCTCGTATTGGTGAATTGGCCATTACACATACAAGGCAACTACAAAAACGTGATATTAATGTAATTATACAGGAACATAAGCAACAAGGAAATAGAGATGGGAGCGGCGATGATGATGGTGGAAATGTGAGCGCACAGGATTTAATTGATTTTTCACCCATTTACCGCAGCCTGCACATTTATATGGTGCTTGGGCAGCGAGAGTACTTTGAAAAAGACTATCGTCAACAACGAAGAGATCAATCGAAATTGGTGTTACAGCCGCCACCAAACATGCATGATAATCTGGAGGCGTATAAGACATACATATGTGCAATTGTAGGATTTTTTGTGGTTGAAGATCATGTGAAGAATACTGCAGGAGATGTAGTCACGAATAATTACCTAGAGGATCTTTGGTCCACTTCACTGACCAAGTTCGTTAACGAGATTAGCATGAGCTCTTCATCCTGCACTGATCCAAATATATTACTGCGCATAAAAAATCTTATTATGTTATCCATCAACACATTCAAGTGTTATGGCTACACAGTGCAAATTCTCTGGGAACTCCTACATGATATGCGGGATCATTACAATGAGGTTAGCTAAACCATTTGTTTGTGTAAATAAATTGTATTTATTTATCTTACAGGTGCTGCTGCAACGTTGGGTGCATGTGTTTCGGGATATTTTAGATAAGGAGCAGTTTGTGCCTATGGTGGTCGAAAGTGTAGAAGAATATGAGAGCATTATAGAGCGCTTTCCTTTCCATTCCGAACAGCTGGATAATGCTCCATTTCCAAAAAAGTTTCCATTCTCTCGTATGGTACCGGAAGTTTATCATCAAGCTAAAGAGTTTATGTACGCTTGCATGAAATTTGCCGAAGAATTAACACTGTCTCCCAACGAAGTGGCCGCCATGGTGCGAAAGGCGGCCAATCTTTTGCTCACCCGAAGCTTCAGTGGGTGCCTCTCTGTGGTGTTTCGCCAGCCAAACATAACACTTATTCAACTTATACAAATTATTATTGATACTCAATATCTGGACAAGGCGGGACCGTTTCTCGATGAGTTTGTATGTCACATGACTAATACTGAGCGTAGTATTTCACAGTCACCCTCGGCCATGTTTCATGTGGCACGCCAAGATGCCGAGAAACAAGTGGCTGTCCGGATATGCTATAAAATTGACGAGTTCTTTGAACTGAGTGCGTATGATTGGCTATTGGTGGAACCACCAGGCATTGCCTCCGCTTACATCACGGACATGATATCGTATTTGAAGAGCACTTTTGATAATTTTTCCTACAAACTTCCTCATATAGCTCAGGCTGCATGTCGTCGAACCTGCGAACATATTTCCGATAAAATCTATTCTATTTTGTTTGATGATGAGGTCAAGCAAATCTCAACAGGCGCCTTAACTCAAATTAATTTAGACTTAATGCAATGCGAATTTTTTGCTGCCTCAGAGCCTGTCCCAGGCTTGCATGAGGGAGAGCTAAGTAAATATTTTCAGCGTAACCGGCAGTTGCTCGACTTGCTCATACTTGAAGAGTGGAGTACGTATTTTCATGATTATGGAAAGCAAGAGAATCGTTACCATTTGGTCCAACCTCAATCTATAATATCAATACTTGAGAAAATACGCGAGGCAGATAAGAAGCCAATTTTCTCGCTGGTGCGTAAAAACGACAAGAAAAAGCTACTGGAGACAGTTCTCAAACAACTAAGGCATATCGCCGAGCGCCAGAACTAGGATAGACATATGCGTATATTTTAAGCATAGCACTATATAGCACTATTGCATAAATTTATCGTATTATCCTTAATCGGCTTTTATACAAAATCCATCAAATATTAATTCATCAATAAAGAAAACATATTCAAGATTTAATTTACAGTAATTACTTTACTGTAATTTATTTGCATCACGTCTAAAATACAGTTTTGTGTACAAAATATTATGAACGGCTTGGAATTGTATTTATCATTGATATAGTATCAAGATGCAGCTTTTTCGAATATTTCATTTGAGCTTGTGAATTAGGAAAGTTTACCACAAATCTCTGTTCATTCACATGATTAGATTAGGTTTATATATGGAAGTTTAGAAGTTTAGCGATTTTCTATAATTATTTTTGTGAATTTTAGCTTAGAATTTAATATATTTATATACAAGAAAGAGCCTATTAAACGCTCAGCTAAAAATTATATAGCAAATTTAAAAAGAATGAAATACAAACACACAATAAAACGACGATCAGCGATAATAACAAATTTTATGTATAATGTATGTATGTATTTACGTCTGTGTGTACCAGCAAACTTGTAAGCTAATTTCTACGTTACGTATCGTATATGCATCATCATCCCAGATTGGTTCTGTCAACTTTTAGTCTCCAGGTGCTTGGGAGCATCCGCATATGTGAATTTTAACCGAAATGCCTCAGCAAGCAGCACATTTATTTGGCGATCAGACCAATTATGCGTTGGCAGATTTTGTAGCAGTAACATAAGACCCTATAAATAAATAGTTACAAGCTGAATCTCTTTATAGAGAGGAATGCTATTAACCTGAAAGTCGTTCTGTTGCATCAGCTGTTCCTTCCAATGTAGCAAAAACGCAGCACACACATACAGGTGGAAAAGCGCAAATCCATCAGATTCGGCCAGATATGTGTCCCATAATCGAATAGTACAATGGAGGGGCAGTTCGCGTGTCAATAAGTTGTTCATCCAACGAAATGAGAATTGTAAATAGTCAACACCATGTGACTGTAAATGACGATGCAAATTGACTGTAAAATGCAGATACCATTACATATTTACTTATATATTCCTATTAACCAATTGAAATTTACCATCGATGCGTTGTATAAGATCCTTAAGTTGATTAACTTTCTCTTGTATGCCCAATTGGGCGAATATATAGTTATCTTGTATGCAATCGAGAAACTTAGATAAGCACCAAAACGAATCTGCCTCGATAATGTTACGTGTATCCTCTGGCAACTGTGACATCTCGTATTTTTCAAGATCTGTGTCCGGCGCTAAGGCTTCCTGCAGAAAGACTATGAAAAATGGAGTAACCAGGTCATTGATACCCTGAACGTAGCCTGAAGCCGGATGACGTATAGCCCAAATGAAGAGCACACGTTCAAACATCTCCTGCACAAGTTTTTGCTGGAAGAGCGGTATTTGCGGGTTCATGCGCGGAACATCGATATGTATTTGTCGGTATGTGTCTTGCTGTGTCTCGTCCTGGCTGTCTACTTTAAAATAATTGTGTCGCAAATCCTGATAGCCCTTCCGCTTACTCTGAAGTACCGCATCTCGACGCTCACCCGAAGGAGGCAGATACTTCGATAACAAACGCCAACTAACTGCGCGCATCTGTCGGGCGAAAGTAGTAATATTTTAATTTGTCCTCTTATTTTTATACTCTATGTTCACTTACTTTACGTGGAACACCCGACCAGCTAAGTTTCTTCAGTGATACTAAATCGAGCTGCGGCGAATTAAGCAATAGTTGAAACTTTTCTATCTTACTCTCATATTCAGCATCCTGAGAGCTACTGCTAATTTTTTGCAGCTGGGGTCGACCGGGATAGTTGCGCATGCGAGATCTTTAAAAAGATAGAATATACTTGCTTACTATAACTATTTGTAATACTGAGGCAATAGTCAAAGCTCTAAGCTATTATATTGCACTTGTAAAAATGTAAGTATTCTGTTTGAACAGCTTGTTGCCACAACTGTGGTGAAGGTGCCACACACCTGTTTTCATTACTATCGTGCGATGATCTGCGATCAAGTTTGATTTCTTCCGTATTGGCTGCTCTGATTGTTGCAGGCAGATCTGAATCGGCAACGTGGGCACCAATGAACTCAGTGTTCGTAACGTTACTTTGATTACCGCGCGAATGTGTTTCAATAACATTTAGAGCCACTGTTTGTGACACTAGTCGCGAAATACGTGTTGTGTCTACAAATAAAAGACAAATTTTAATTAATCATATCAATAGTTGCAAATTTATTTTGTTGTTTACCCCCAGCAACTGCGGCAGCTGCTACATCGTTGCTGCTTATTATGCAAAATTCATCGTCGCCAGTGTCCCAAGCATCGCTCACCGATTGCTGATAGTCACGAAAGGTGGACACCATGCCGCCGACGCCGCCACGATCTCGTTGCACCGAACTCTCGGCGCCCGACCTTCTATTAGTTGCGTTCTCGAGAAAATCTCGTTTTGGACTGGGCCGCCCGGGCACAGCACGGCCGCTATTCTTCCAAAACGAAGCTGAATTTGCCGTTATGTTCGTTTGTAACTTGGCTGTGACGTCAGCGCTATGTGTCGCAACACTTATTTTGTTGGGGCTTAAGTTTCTCTGCGCAATTTTTAATTTTTCTTCCGTTTGCCCTACATTATTGTCCATAATAAATATCGAAGTCCGATGTCAGTGTCAGCGTCATTGCATATAAAGAGGTGTGACCAGCTGCGAACAAGCTGCAAAATTTTTAGCCTACATTGTCTTTTAAATAAATAGGTCGCACTGGTAAGTGAAATAAACCGATTGTTTATTTCAGAATCTTCATAAAAGTTGAAGTGTAACCTCTCAATTATTTTAGTTAAATTCATATTTTACAATATATTATTAGTTTTATACTAAAATTGTTTCATGCATTGCTTCCCATTTGGTTGATAAAGAGATGTTCAACAACGTCATATGTTATAACTCTGGCTATCAAAATAAATATTATATATTGACGACTTTAATATGTTTGGTCACACTGCTATTAAAACGAGCATAATTTTGTGATAAGAGCACCTACATTTCATTATTTTTTGTTAAATTCATATCAAACTATGAGCCCAACGCATTAAAAGACGTAATAGTGTCAAATGCAAAGATGCAAAAACAAGAGGAGATCACAACTCGCCTCAAGAAGATCTTCGACTTATTTCTACGTGATAACTTCGCCACAACTGACAGTGTTTACTTTGAGAAGCTCATTACGCACCTTCAAGCTAAGGGTATGTGTCGGGTTTGTTAGCATGGGTGCATGCATATGTATGTATTTGTGTGCAACAGGCGGTATTTTTACTTTACGCCGTACTCCACAGAAAATGCCTTCGTGCTGCAGGTTCCCTTCGTTACGGATTGGGTAGACAATTGCTTGACACTGATCAGCGCTGATTTTCACCGAGTGCATCCCAAGGTAATATCTTTTATGTTGAATCTAATCAGTTTTATGACGTCCAACGAATGGATGGTGCTACGGCTCCGCGAACTGGATATAATGCATAGGTAAGAACTACTTTTAGTATTAAAAGTTGATTGAGATAAATATTTATCTATAAATCCGAAGGGTCGTGTACTTTATGCAAGCGCAAGAGCGTAACTTTAGTCCATCAATCAAATTGAGTGGCATACGTGTGATGAAGGCCGTTACCAAATATAGCATGGGTTTGGCATTCCTACGTATGCAACGATCCTGGTCATTGCTTATCCACTATAGTAACAACGAACATACTTTATATGTGGTCAGGGAGGCACGTCAACTGCTTTATGATATGCTCTACAAATTCTGCGATAAGATGCATGATGAAGCTGTTACCTTAGAGATTTTAGCGGAGATTATGAAGCCTATACACGAAAATGTGTATATAACAGCGAATGCGAACGAAAATGCTATCGGAGAGGAGGAGCGAATTCATGTCAGTGTGGATGATAATGAATTGTTGCACAAAATTTCATCAACGGTAGATCTCTTATGTTATATACTCCAGCAGACCCTAATCAGCGAAGAACGAACCAAACTGGTATCGTTGCTGCGTGAACATCATAACGTAGAGCTGAACATATGGAAACTTGTAGAAATGACGCACAATACTTATTTCACAGAAAAAATGCTCAGCACTCTGTGCAGTTATCATTTTGCAACGCTGGTTCATGAGAAAATACTAAATCCGGATTGTATTGAGCCGCCGGAGCAATTTTCGGAGTTCGGACTCTCCTTTTTCAATCTCATGAAATTTTGCATTCAACGAAGCGATGGTATCAACTTCATCAAAATGGCTGAATTACATCACATCCTGTGGAAAAAACTTGGCACGCGCGTACCAAAAGAAATAATCATCCAGGACGAACGCGTTTCATTTGAGAATCAACTGATATGCTTTCATATGCTTCCACTTCTTTTCTCCATGAAGTTTGCCATGAAAATGGCAGACGAATCGAAGAGTGAACTTTTTGATACGTATATTATCAAACTCTTAGAAATGTCATGCGAGCAAACATTACGTTTGTGCTATTCCTTACGCGATGCTTTTATAACACCGGAAGGACATGCTATCGGCGGCTTGTTTAATCCGGAATTGGCATGGAAATGTGTGCATAGTATTCTTTCGTTAGAACATGTCCTAGATCGGGAACAGGCAGTCACTGTCTGCCAAGCTTTACTGTATGCGTTACGCGAGGTTGTCGCCCTCAATCATACCAACAGTCAAGCAGAGCCAGAGGACTGCCATAGTGCAAGTACTTCAAATAATTATTCAGAGATGTATCCACGTGGATCGGAAGCTATAATCAAAGATCCAAAAGTCTTACATTCGGTTATGGTTGGACTCCGCACTTTGATCGAGCGCTTCAAGATAACATGGAAGGAGTCTGTCGAAACAATTGGTCTGGTCAATTGTTTGGCATTTGTGTTAGAGAATTGCAATATGGATCCGACTGTAAGTATGAAATACCTGTAAATGAACTCTGCTAAAAAACTTGTTGCATTGTAGTGTACTGTTCAGGCACTTAAGTTGGTTCAGTTGGCCGTGGAACATTTTCTATCGCCAAATATGGCGTTGTTAGTCGATAATCTTCAGGGATCCGCTTTAGTTTGCCTTGGACCAATTATTGTGAAGCGTATGCATGATACCGCTTGGGAGGTGCGGGATTCCGCACTGGAGTTAACTACGTCTATAGCAAGCATATCTCGTATAAGTAATATAACTTTGACTCTTCGCAAAACTCAAATGAAAACAATTCCTTCTTCTATTTCCATTTTACAGAGTTCCCAGCGTTCCAACAATTTCTGATTGACGGTAAAATGCCAACAATTGTATACGAAATGGCTAAACACGATACTGAACCTTATGTACGCGCATCTGCTTACAAATGTCTGTCCAAAATGGTGCCCATCAACTCGCTCTGGGAAAATGGCCTCAGCCAATTGGATATGGTGGTAAAATATTGTCGTATCTATAAATATTTCTATAATTCTTAATAATTCTATTAACTTTAAAGGATCATCTTCTCTATGTGCTGTATAGAGAAAGTGAAGACATAGTGCGCGCTGAAGCTATACTGACACTATCCAAGATTTATGACCATCGTAAGATACCTAGCAAATACAAAAATACTTTATTCTCAACGCTCAACTATTGTGTTGTCGGTGACCATCACTGGGAAGTAAAAGTGAACGCTCTGTGCTTTTGGCGTATGGAATTTAATCGTCAACTGAATAATCAAGGAATGATTGATGGCGCCTTTCCCACTGTAACATTTTCTAAGGAGCACAAAAAGATTGTTACCTTAACCAACCGTGAAGTTAAATTGCGCGTTGCTAAAGTTCTCGCGGAAGTTCAACAGTATGGTTACTATGGAATTATACTAAAGTGCTTGCAAGAGGAATATTCCAAGGAGGTGCTAAAGATTATTGTCACTGGTATAAAAACGATGAATGATAAACTGAATGAATATGACTTTGAGATCATATTAAAAGATATTGAAGCACTAACCCCACCAACAAGCAATTCAGGCACAAGCTCTGCTTTCACCCCCGATGAGCACATGTCCGTTGATGTGGATATGGATGCAGGAGTGCATGTGGAGCAGTCTGACGATGTTATCGAATCTATTTTGAATGCTCAAGATGTTCAGCTACTGGAAAAGGCATTTAAAAAACAAGTGAATATCACTAATGAGGATACGCAGCAGAAACGACATATAGATGAATTTTACTACAAACAATTTGCGGTCTCTGTGCGTGAATGGAAGGAAGAAATTATGAAATTTGATTTGGATAAGCTGGTCAAACAACAGGAAGACTGGTATGATTGCAACGATAATATGGTTTGTTTACTCGATGATATACTGAATGCGATAAAACGTGATGATAATATGATTTCTGATTGTTATTGATTGATACAACAGTTTAAATAAAAATGTCTCAAATAAAAACTTTTTATACAAAATTTCGAGTACCAAATTTCCCACGATATACAGAGCAGAATTTTTAATGGACGATTCTAATTGAAGAAATTAAATAACACAGTCTTAAGCAAAACTCTGTTTAATTTTGTGTAAGACTGTGTTGAAGAGTTTAAAAAATTTCTATGACTAGTATTCATTGTATTTTTACAGTATTAAAAACGGTCACACTTCCAATTTTTGCATTTCAACATGCCATCATTCGGGCACACTGTTAGGTAGTCCGTTAGTCATGGTGGAAAATTCGAGGAGAGCGTACCAATGCGCAAGAATAAGCTAAGGAGAAAAAGTTGAATATTGATTAAAATTTCTGCAAAAAATATATATGTAATTATATATTGTAAATGTGTTTAATTTAAGTGATATAAAACCAATATTTGTGTAAAGTTTAATATTTTAATACGCGTCAAAGTACAACGAGTAAAGCTAATCGCACACAAGAAAGAGAAGCAAAATCATCAAAAACCTAAAAAACAAACTTTTCTTGTGTGTGGCACAACCATCATATAGATTTTGCTAGCAGTCGTCGTGTACTTTGCAATAATAATTGAGCAGTGTAATGAATACAACGTTAAACAGTACCGAATTAGAATCAGTTAGAAGTGTGATTTTTTGGAGCCTTTGTCTGTGAAAGGAGAAAGCTTAAAGCCAAATCCCTTCAAGCGTATATCCCGTCGCCATTTTGAAAGTGATTTTACATACATACAAATATATACACCCAAAACGAGCTATCTTGAAAATAAACCATAGCCATCAGTAATCACCTACAAAAATGAACGTAAAAGCAAATTAATTAAACGGATAATAGTAAAACGGCAACTCTTTAATACGATATACAAAATTTAAAATTATCAGTATAATAAAAGTGGCAAAAAAAACCGTGCAGCTCTACAAAGCAATCAATAGTATAGACAAACATACAGTCGTCTTCTTCACTCTTATACCTCTAATAAGATCTGCGGGAGTGCGAGCAGGCTAGACTGCTGTAGTAGCTGCGACGGCAACACTATTCGAGTGAAAAGGTTTACAACTCAAAGTAAGTCGCAATTATATTAAAGTAAGCATATACGTGTTACATGTGTTGATGAGAAAATTTTGCAATTAATTCAAATCTTCAAAGGATAATGTAGATTGATTAAATAGTTTATTGAAAAAAATTTACATAAAGGATACATCAATAGAAAATCTAAAAAAATGCTCCTTAATTGTTAACAAACATGGTTGTAAATAAATAATATGCTCGTATACATACAACATGTAGGCATATACTGGCATTGGCATGGCACATGTATATGTGTATTAGCGTGTTATTTCACATATTTGAAAAAGTCTCGCCTTTGTTTAAAAATTGTTTTCCATCTATTTTTTTTGTCTATTTTCATCTACTTCGATAAGTAGGACCCGGGAGCCCAGCTGGGATGACAACTACAACAAAAAGGCAAAAAAATTTACAAAAGAGTTTGGAGCTAACAAAAATAGCCTATTAAAAAAGAAATAAATCGACAGACTGATAATACTATATAAAGATAATCTAACATAAATTTGTAAATAAATAGCAAAACGCAAACGAAACAACTTCATCGGATATAAGAAAAACTACAGTTTGAACAATTAGCCGTTACCCGCTGCTGTGAGACTGAGCGCGTGATTCACGAAGTAAATAGACAGCGCAGTAGAATCGTCAAAACCAAAGAGACGACTAGGTCTCCGGTAACGGAGTGTACAGGTAGCGAAGAAAAAGTACGTTCGCTTTTGTTATCGATAAATAACACATTAAAAATTTTATTTTAAGTGCGTGTGATATTTAACGTTAAGCATTAATTTAGCGAATAACCAAAAAAAAAAAAAGCAGAAATTTTATCAAGAAGGAAGATTGAATAAAAAGACGGAGAGTAAAAAGAGAGAAAGAGGGAAACACGGAACGAGAGTCTTTTGGGTTTAGCTCAATTCAAATAAAATTAAAGCATATTTGGAACGGCTTTTACCAAGCAACGAAAATCAAGAAATTACTATGACATACTCGCACAATAGTGTTAGAAACAACATCAAAATGACAACAGCACCAGCTACAAAGTCCATTCGATTGAAAAAAAGCGGCACAACCCCAACACCACCTCCACCATCAACAATAATAGAATCAGCATCCCCCACGGTCAATGCACATTCCAACAGTATTGCCAGCAGTACAAACAACAATAACAATCAACACTTCCATCAGCAATGTTTAAGCTTATCGCCTACCCAGTGCGCTCCTATCACGCCAAACAATCGTATGCAACAACGTCTGCAAAGCCAATCGGCCGGTGCCAACCAGCGCTGCCGTCAGCAGCACCAAGCAGCACCGCAACAGGTCAGTGGAGGAGGCGGTGGCTTCTTCTTTGCAAATAACAACCGCCGAAGTGGCGGAGGTGGCCGATCTCCGCAGTCAACAGTAGCAGCTTCAACAACATCTAACAATAACACTTGCTACATGCGTCAATCGCCAGCTACCATTTTGGGCGGGGGCTTTTCACCGGCCGTATTTGGGTCTGCGCGAAAACAGCGTCGCAGCCCAACAACAACAACACTAACAAACAACTTTGGTGTAGGCGGCAAAATATCGCCACAACATCTACTGAGACCCACCGCCTTGACGCATTTCGCTGGCAGCAAGTGCTTCGATGCGCCGGCACCAACGGCATTGCCCAAACCACCACAGCATTGGACACTTTCTAAATCTGAAGAAAAATTGGTTGCCAGCAGTGCTGGTCCGGCCTTGCAGAGTCTCTTACGTGGCGACAGATGCAGCGCGTCGAAAATGAAGTTAGGCGGAAACGGCGGCTACGTTGTGAAGTCATCCAAGCGCAATCTTTTGGATGACTTTGATACGCACAATCTGAAACTTTTGCTGAACGTGCAATCGTAACGGAGGGAAAACACCAACAATTGGACCTAGAGGAAGACCCAACATGAACTTGTCAATGACTTGCAAAGGAGAAAAGTAAAAAATCAAAAATGTATAAAAATTGTAAAACCTACACACAAAAAAAAAAAAAAAAAAAAAAAAAAAAAGTTAATTAAATACAAATCATTTCAAGGGAGAACTAAAACTTTTTTAAACAGAAAAAGAAAAAAACAATAAATAAGAAGTGTAATGTTTGTGATCTCAAAAGTATCATAAAACAGTAACGAAATTGAGAAGCTAAAAAAGTAAAATTAAAAAAGAAAAGTATACAAATGGAGAAAACAACGGCGATAAAAGGTACACGACAAAAAGATGCAAAATTCCCGTTGGCAAAAATGGACACACTGCAATAAGATTCATCTCTTTACTTCAACATCCAAACCTTGAGAAGTCAATCAACAATACGAATGCTGAAACGGAAACCCTTATCATAAATATCAAAAAACACAAGATGGGCTATTTGGAATGTTGGGGAGTAGTAAATGGCTCTTTGTACATGTATAACTGATAAATTTTCACAATTTAACATTGTTTTTTTTTTTTTTATAAACGTGATACGCAAATAGACTTGAGCAAATGTAATTACTAAGCAAAATTATAAATTATATAAAAATGTACGGAGTGTATTTATGAAAGAAATTAAAAGAAGAAACGCTAGAAGCGTATACATAAGTACAGCTTATGTTTACATAGGTAATGATTTCCCAAGCGGACAGCATGTGCAAAGTACCTTAAAAAAAGCGTATCTGTTGATATGAGCAGCACAGAAACACAAAACACTAAATGCGTATGGAAACCTATTAAAGAAACTAAAACAAATATTAATAATTAAATGATAATAATACCACCCACCAAATCACAAAAGACTAATTCAATGAAGAAGAAAAGTAGATAAAGACGATGAACTCTACACTGCTGCATCTATGCTGCGCAAAATGCATTCAACTTGCCTAAAAACATTAAACCTTGAAAGAAAAAATGTAATGGCCTCTATATTAAGATATGAAATAATAAATCCTTCTAAACACACACCCTGAAGCGCCAGCGACTCGTATTTTGTACGCATAACTTGTTATTGATATGTATATGTATTTAAATATATATGTATATTTATATCATGGATATGTAGCATGAAACTTCCATTAATTTTAATTTAAAAACACTAAACGCATTGTACAATGATTTTAACACCCAAAAGAATGGCTTTAAATATATAATTTAAATTTTGAATTGTACAAAATGTAATCTATATAAAAAATATAGCTCTTACTAAAATTGACTATGTTAAAATACAATTTATTTTGTGAGGCATTTTTAGCGCATTCATCTTATTTAAATCGAACAAATAAATTGATTTTGCGCCACAGTTTCAGAAAAAGAACATAACAATCAATTTATCATTTAACCACCAATTAGAAATTTTTGCTATAATTCTCCAAACCGAAAGTACACTTAAAATATAAGATTAATGGTGTTTAAATTTAGAGAGGAGACTAAAAGAAATAAAAAGTACTACATTCTGTGTAAAAGTATGCTCATATATTGAAAACTAAACAAAGAAGGATAAAACACTTGAACCCAGTACCTTATTTTCATTATTAGCATTTAATATTAATTGTTAATAATTAATGTGTATGAAAATAATTTAAGCATAAAGTGCCCATCCTAATCTATGTCTACGTATCTCCCCCAGTCCCTTCCACTAATATCCTAGAGGTTTCTGTATTTTGCGTATAACAAGAAACAACAAAAGGTAATTTTAAATGCAGCGCGTGTTGTGTTATTAAATCATAACACAATGTCTTCTTTTTCATTTGAATTTATGTCTTGCGTGATATGCCAAATGTGAAACCCGCACAATTTTATTTTATTTCATTTTTCTTTTTTTTTTTTTTTTTTTTTTTTTTTTACTTTTTGCTACAGCTAAATTTAATTTAAAGAGATGAAATGTTAGTTCTTAGTTTTGAAAAGAAAAGCCAAAAAGTCATTGTTTAGGTTTACTTGAGAGCAAGTTGTCACATATATTGGTAGCTTTAAAGCTTGTATTTTTCAAGTGACTACACACATACACATACATTCATAAATATATGTACCATACACATGTACACTATACTACTATGAGTATTTTATGAAGCGAAAGCGTTTGAGCAGTGCTCAACACTTGCCAACAAACTAAACCTTAAATCGCCGTAGTCTCAGACATCTACATATTACTGTTTGAAGTAAAAGAAGCAGAGAACTCTAGAACTTGTCACGTAGAATTTTGCATTTTTTAAGAGTCGATGAAAATGAAAACATTTGTTACTGGATGTCAATTTAAGTACATTTGATAAAGATGAAAAGAAAAAAGCGAAAAATAACAAAATACTGAAAACAAAAGATACCCTCTAAAAACACCGAAATTTGTGGTTTTTTTACTTAACTTCGAGTCGTATGAGTCCTTAGCTTCATGAACTTTTTAAATAAAAAACACCAATCAGTACAAATTAATTTCCATTTTAAAGTTTAGGAGCCCTTAAATCCAGGACCCAATGAAGTGTACTGCTCCGCCACGATTCGAAGCTAAATAAAAAATACAATAATTTAAAGTAATTTAAAACAGTTGTTAAATTTAAATTTTTTATTCGATGATTAAAATAAATATAATTGTATTGGAGTTCGAATATTACTTATACCAACTTTTATCAGAGATTTGTCGATCTTACCTATACATATATATATTTTAATTTTTGCATTGATCTAATTTACAATTTAATTTGCAATTTTTTGTGATACTTTGCTGTATAATTTTAAATCTGATTTATAAATATACATATATAAATAATACTATATATGTGTATATATAAATTGAAATTTAAAGTATGTGGAATTCGACAGCCCAAAAACATAATTATGATAAATGGACCACAATGTACCAACTGAAGAGAAGCTTTGTAAAGAAAAACATAAGAAAAAATTTGTAAAAGCAATACTGGAATTGTGTCGAAACCAAGTAAAGAGAAAAACAAAACGAATTGAGAAATAAGAAGAATCCAACAAACAACAAAAACAATAGAAAAAAATAAAAAATTGTACATAGCTTTCGTAAAGAAATTTATTGAAGCTTTGTATAATTGAAAAAAACTCTTGTGTTTTTATTCATATTTAAATATTTTCAGCACGAGGTAAACATTTCAGAGCTGAAACTGAAAGATTCCGTACAATAATGTATTTCATAGAAAAACTTCTCCCCCAACACCGAAGCGAAGAAATTGTTTTCAACCACCTACGAGAAATAGTGACTTCTCCAACGCTGCGTCTAAGTAACATATGTAGATGGTATGTATTTGTATAAGGATTGCAGAATAAAAATGGTTAGCAACACTATGAATATGAGCGTGCGCCCATGTTGTGGGATATGAGTCATTTTGCACTGCTTTAAACTTGTTAGGTATCGTACGTCGAGGTAAGAACATACATACATATGATATACGCATATCCATACAAACGTACATGTATGGCGGATACTACGAGCGTTTTCTCCTCGCTTCAAAGAAGACGAATCAAGAGACAAACAAAAGAACTGTAAACGGGCCCCGCAGCACCATCGTCTCGTATTTTAACTTTAAATAAGAGGCACAGACGTAAGAAGAAGAGTCGCTCATTTCAATGTTAAATGTTTTTGCAAAAGAAAAAACTGGATTTACACAGAGCTACAATGCGTAGCTATATATACATGTTTGTAATGCCTTATATTCAATGTCTAATTCGAAAAGAAAAGTAAAAACAAACAACATAGCTGTGGGCAATCATATACGAACACACACAGTAAAATCGATGCATGTATGAGTGCTCCAGTTTTATATGCAATCATATGGGCAATTTTGTATTGAACTTCCAATTGGCCTTTTTTGTCAAGATTGGCAGGGAATTTAGTTTTTTTTACATAAATTTCTGCATTTACATATATATTAATACGATTCATGTGTAAATATTTCATTAATGGACCTAAGCCAATGACAGTTGCGTTCAACTAACAGTGGCGACGTTGGGTCTTCAAAGTGTGCGTTATAAACACTAATATGCATTTACATATGTATGTATATGTATGGCTTCATTAACATTGATATGTATATACATGCATATGTATATATTTAACTGATTGTTATGCCCTCACACGCGCACGCACACAAAGATAAGCACGTATACATACAGTTGGACGTTGCTCAGTTTTACAAATTTTGTGCGTTGGTCTCCGGTGCTCACGAAATATATGTATACACAAAAACGTAGAGACATATGTAGGTATGCGAGGCTATATACATACACACAAGCATACGTGCGTAGGCTAGCGCTGAAAATATAAAAATATATCTTGGAATACAAATACATTTACACATCATAAATGATACGTACATGAGTACGTATCAACACATCTTGGGTAAGCGTATGGATACGTTAGTAATGGGGTTTGCCAACGTCTTTCTGAAGCTATGGTATTACTTCAATGTACTGCGCAATTTCTACTATCGATTTGTCCATTGCGATTTTTTTTTTTTTCGTTTTAAGTTGAGCCCGCTAGGCTGTTGACATTGCGATTGGCG
>JABVZY010000307.1:8114220-8125399 GCA_020883555.1 Drosophila nannoptera
ATGGTAAGCAAGTCAAACCGCGGTAAATACACTAAAGAGAATTTGGATTGCTTCTATATATATACAAATATAGAAAATAAAAATAAGGAAATCGATATAAATCCAATTCTATAGTTAAAATCGGTTCGGTTTATTGGGAAACTCAAATTATTAGTATTCAGATGGTCTACGTGACTTGCGGAACGCCGAAGTAAGTAGACATCGTAGTATTTATACAAAAAGTATTGTTCGAATTACATACAGACACATATATATTCATATGTATGTATGTATATTTAATGGCTTCTCTTCGATGCGTTGAAATCATGCGGTTTATACTATTTTTCCCATATATATTTATGTATATGAATATGTATATATGCACTTAGAGCAGTCTGCAAATATGTATATACATATAAACTACCACTAAGAGATAATGTACTTGAAAGTATACTGTCTATTTATGAACAAATATTCAAAGCACAATACAAAGACCCGTGCGTGAAAGTACACTTCGGTATATAAAATTAAAGGCGATGTGGGCGTTAAAAATTAAATTGAATAGAATTCATGAAAACGAAACTAAGATATGTATTTAAAGTTTTGATTAGTCCATTAATATAGGTTGGAACATCTTATTTAGATGTTGTCGCGTGTGTGTTAGTAAACGGCTAGGCTTACAATGTCTTATCAATTCGATTCAGCTCACAGCAAGTACATTGACAAGCGCTTTGATTCCCTAATGAATGGTGTGATCGATCAGACGGGCATTGCATTTGAAAATAAGTTTAGCAGTTTCCAGTTCGTTTGCCAGATGTCCAAGAGTAGCAAGAATTCCACTTGTGCAATCCTGTGTATTTTCATTTTCGAGATATGCCAGGTAAGATACTCCAAATCCTAAGGCCTTCCTCATGTATATAGCTTTAACAATGGTTTTGTACGTATACCTTTTTAAAAAATGTATCTCTTCTAAATCTTAGGCGAACGTAATATTCCACTTTTCTTTGGATTTCAATGTAAAGCATCTTGAGAATTCAACTGATACAATAAATAAAACTATATTGGTGAATCACAATAACGTTACCATTCTGGACAATGAGGATAATTCGACCTGGCCAGATCATAATGGATACAATAACGAAGCATTGACCCTTCTACTGGGAACTAAGCGCGCCGTACAGGAACTTAACAGAGAATTGTCACCGCTGGTGGGACGAAGCAATGAGCTTGCGGTGCTGCTAAAGAAAACGATGCGCTATGTAAACGATGTGGACGCCTGTTTGGAGAATGGGCACTTTTCCCAACGTGTGGAGCACTTGCGCAAGTATCTTTCGTTAGTGGAAACTCTGCGATCGCCCAGTAGCACAGGTGGGGCACGCACTCTGGAATTTGCCCTGGTTAAACTGGCTCTGGAAAAGCATCAATTGTTATTCAAGTACGATGAAATCGCCGAGTTTCTTTTGCGGGCGCAAGTGGCTTGGATGGGGTATAAAAACACACAGATTGTCGTTTCAAACATAGTCCAAAATACCTAATGCAGAATACAAGGAAATTATTTAAGAATTAAATTTTTTTTCTATATTAGATAATACATGCACACATACAAATGTATGTACGTTTAGATGTTGCGCTGATACTTGAGAAATAATATAATTGGTATTTTTCTTTATGGAAATGCTGGGTTGTAGGGGTACAAAATTACGTCTGTATATATATACATACTCATAAAAGTTCTTTTGTAAATACTGTATAGAACAAGAAGACCAAAACCGGTTTTTATGAAGTGAAACAAAAAGTAGAGGTAGCCCATTTGAAAAAGGACTTCCTGTTGTTGCATTATGGTGTTCCACTTCAATACTCGACATTGCTACAGGTACAGTGCACAGAGCGAGAGAGCCACACATTCATCTGACCCAAATCTCTCCGGGGTAGGTCTCTTGGAAAATACGTTTGACATGCTGGGAACTAGTTATAAGTGGAGGTCCTCAGGTAGTCGCATTCAGCGAAAGCCATGTACTGTGTTCGAAACATCTGCCAGCGCTGTTGTTAGTGTGCATGACGAAAATGAAGGCGAAGCGTTCTCTTGTTCTGAAATTCCTCAAACCTGAAGCTAACACACAACTAAACTGGATAAATATCAGAGATGCTTCCTGGGACATATTAGTTTTTAAAATGTCGAATGAGGAAAGAAACCATCGCTTAAATTGAAAAAACAATATATGCTGCCATAAAACCAAGTAGAAAATACTATTGTTATATTCGTATTTATATACGCATGTATATGTACATTTGTATGTACATTTTTCATCTACAGTGAAACTCATAGATTTTTTGCGAACTCTTCCCCTCAATCGCTGTTAATAAAAATTTGACAACTATTGCTACCAATCAGTTAATAATATCTTCTATTTAGACGTTCGACTGTAGTACATGAAATTATCTATGTATATGCTGAGAGTTAACTAAATTATCACGTTAATACAGAGTAAGACTTGTGAATGTATATAAATAACTTGTTTTGTTTATATATGTAGACAAATACAGGTTTCAAGCCAAAACTGATCGGACTACTTTTAAGTTTTTATGTGTGCGAGGGCTTCTGGAAAACTTCATTCAGAAAGTTTTGTTGCACAAATATGTGTTCAGATGTTAGCTAAAAATATAAAAACCGAAAACAACACATATGTGCATACATATATGTACGTATGGGAAAATCATAATTTTATACATTGTAATGTATTGCCGCCTAAAAAATACGTTTTTGTTGACTGATCGATAGAAATTGCTTTGGCTTAAATTATTTCTTCCTAGTTTTATTTTATTGCACAATTTTATTTTTATGTTCTTAGGTCACAATTACTTTACTACTTTTAAAGCTATTTACACTATTATTAATGCGCGCCGATTTAATCAATTAGGCTTAAAATGGCGTAGTGTTTTTAACACTTCGATTTGAAAGTCCAGCTTTTGGTCGCTACTCATGCGCTGCATATGTGGTTTAATGCTATCAAAAAATGCTTGATCAGGATCGGGATCAGCAGCTCCTGGTCCTAATGGCTGCGCTGCTGAACTATTTGCGCTACTTATTTCTACAGTACAGGAGTTGCTTGTTTCTACTTTGTGTGCAACTAGGTTTGAAGAATCCGCTGCGTAGATATCCAATACTGAGTCATCCCCTAATATCTCTCCAGTGCCTTGGCCTGTGGCTATATTCTCTGAGGTACGGCGTTGGCGCTTGACCGGTGTTTTTAATATAGGATATGGTTTACGTTTTTTGGATTCATCCTTCAGTGTTTCTATCTCATCAACCGCCTTAACGTCCAGTAAAAATCCCAATTCTTTTTCATATATGTATGAGGACCGGGATATTTCTTCCCCACTTTGCCGTAGGCGATTTACGCGCAAATAGCTATCCCGCGTATTTTTCCAACGTTTAAGCAAAGTTTTTGCTGTAAATGAATAAAATTAATAAACAAAGCTTAGATTGGATTCAGTACAAGATTCATTAGAAGACGCCCAACTTACCAATTTCTTGTTTCTCCGTACAGCTCGCTAGTTCAAAATTCTTGCACAGCTGTTGTCCAATCTGATGCCAAGCAAGATCGCGCAGTTCGCGGTTGTGAAAATTTTCGTGCTCTCGATCCCAAATAATGTGATGTTTCTTCACAGCATCAATAAAATCATACATAGAGTACCTTAAATTAATGCCAGCCGTTTTCAAAACTTTGTGATTCCCCATTGCAATCAAATATTCAGTTTCACTTCTTTGCGATTTCTTTCTCAGTACCTTGGAATAAGAGAAACGCTCGCATATACAACGTGCTGGCTATTAAAACAGCTAAGAACTAAAGTGAGACGCGTACGAAAACGCTAGCAAAGCGCATAGCAATCGCTCTTGGTGCTGCCAGATTGTCGTAAAAAGATTGGTATCTTCAACTTACTGTATACATGTAAACTATACCTGTACTGTAATTTCTTTAATATAAGAAAAGTCCTGTACTTGTAAATTACTTGTTATGAAAATATTCCATTTTTCTTTATTGGACATAGATCAATTATTACATAAATTGTTCAATGGGTGCAATAAAAGAAGCTTGATTTAAATGACCATTAATACATGGGACAAGTGTGTTAAGTTAAGCCATAAATGCAAGTGAAGTTTTGCGAATAGAAACGTTTTATATCGTCCTTTATGTGAAATGTTATCTTTAAGTGATTATTTTTTGTATATTAAATTTTTTACATAGGCCTGCCCATTCCACGGCCCATACCCATTCCGCCACCAGCCATGGGAGGTTCGCCGGCTTTAGGACTCTTTATTGTCTCATCAACAGACAGAATCATGCAAGCCGCTTCCGCTGCAGCGGTTAGTGCGTTTATCTTTATAATCGATGGCTCCCAAACGCATTGTTCAAAGTTATCGGAAATATCCTCCTTGGTGATATTAACTCCAAACCATTGGCCGCCTTTAATTAAATAGTAAAAATATTATAAAATGAGTCCCAAGGAAAAATAAATTTTGTAACTATTCTATTTTGCTGAAAATACATGTAATCGAAACGTCATCTGCAAATTTTTTCTGATTAAACAGCTACAATTTTCGACGTGTTGGCAGCTCCGCTCTAAGCATGACCGCGCGCAAGACAGAGCAGCAAATATGTTCATACTCGTAGTTGGTGCAAAAGAGCACGCTATGACTGACTACCAGTGAGAAAGAGCACACTATATAAACAAATAATTCCCAGCGAAAGAGCTGCCAAGACAGACACGCGCTTATTTCGATCAAATTTTTTTTGATAAATATAATACAAAATATATATAATTATTTTTTATAAATATGTCAACATCGGGACGTAAACGAAAACAGCAATTAAAGCCGCGACAAGATGTCAACCGGTCGCCCGTTAAGCGTCAAAGTTTGGATGTCAAGGCGGAACCGCTTTTGACCAGCAGCTACCCGCTTGCGGACTACGATTGTGTGGACATAAAACCCGACCTGACCGAACTTCAGCTACAACTTGAGTTATCATCAAATCAAAAGGATTTGCCAGTAGAAACTGCCTTAGAGGAGTCAACACGTTTTGAGGATGCAAATCAAGAACTAGAGCAGCAAAGCGATTCGGATGAGGATGGATATTCTGAAATTAACCTTGGCTCAGTGCAAGATGTCTTTTGTGATGGTAAATATATTTAATTATATTCAGAAATAAATGTGAAAAAAAAGAAATGAAAATTATATTTTTTCCTAATAAACTCACACATTTGCTTTCCCTCAATTTATACAATTTCAGATGAGGTAGATGACTATGATCCTGAATGGACAGCGCAACAAACAACACCACGATTGATATTTAAATTCAGCTCGACGCCAGGGCAAATGGGTCTCAAGGCATTGCGTAAATTGACTTGTCCGTTGTACTATTTTAATCAGTTGCTGGGCAATCGTGTGGAATTCTTTAGCCATCTCGCTGCTGGTTGCAATGCTCGCAATGCTTTACTAAAAACCAGTGCCGAAGAGGTGGAAACTTTTATGGCCCTTAGCTTACTTATTTGTGATATGAAATTGCCACACCTCAAAGACTATTGGAGCGATCAGACGTTTCCAGGTTTTACGGGCTTTGGATCGAAGATGGGAGAGCAACGTTTTTTGGAATTATTGCAGTCCCTGAGCTTTGCGAAAATACAAGGAACATCAGGCACAAATAATGCTTACAAAGCAGCCGGTGACGCTGGCCATTTGATAAACTTTTACAACACACGTATGTCTGATATGTATGGTTGCGGTCAGCAGTTGGTCCTGAACGAACCGATTGTTCAATGGAAGGGTAAATTTAATTACCATAATGAGCTGCCTATGAAGCGACGCAGTAATGCATTAATACTCCACTTGCTCAGCGAACATAGCGGATTAATCATCCGAATGCTGCCGGAACGTTTGGAACACCAACAACAACCGGCTCGCAATTCAAGACAGTTGGTTTCACAGCGTTGTGACTTGGCGCTCCAGCTACTACAATCACATGGAAATCGGGGACATAGTGTCTACGCATGTAAATATTATGGGAGCTATGGGCTCGCATATGAGCTTGCGAAGGTGGGCACCTATTGCAGTGGTTTGTTGGACAGGAACCGTTATGGCAACAGCAAGGCGCTCGTTTACCAGCAATTGTCACCTAATAGCATCGCTACACGATACGCCACACCTCTGATGATGGCGAAATGGCGTCGACGGCGAGAAAAGTGTGTATATTTCTATAGTTCCGATTGCCTCGCTATATACGCAAAAGAGATGTCGATGCAAAAGATAAATGCGCGGCCGAAGCTTATCCAAGAGCTGGATTTTCAACTGCGACCCGCACAATCAATTCGTCAAGAGTTGATCAGATGTCAGTCAACCTGTGCGGGCTTGCAACAGCAACAACAGTTATCAATTTTTCTACTTAATCTTTTAGTATTCAATGCTCATGTGCTCTATTTGAACCACGCGCAGCCATCTCGAAGCTACTCTGGCGGTTCTAATGATGCAACCAAATTGAAGTCGTACGCAGAGTTTCGTTCAGCTATCATTAAATCGCTGCTTAAGGAAGATCATGTAAATGTGGTTTCAGCTATTTCCGCTCCTGTTTCAACACCGGTAAAATCATTTGCTTCATCAGCAAACAACAAGCGACAGGAGTCACAGTCTAAACGCGTCAGCTCTCAGCGAACTGGAACGCAGCAGGAATCCGCGGAACTACCAAAACATGAATTGATGTTCATTCAACACAATGGCAAGCCTATGCGCAAGAATTGCCGACATTGTCACAAGAGTGGCATGTTGCAATTTACTAAGTACATGTGCAACCTTTGTCCTGATAAGCCCGGACTTTGTTTAAATCCGTGTTTCCGTCTGTGGCACGAATTACTGCAGCAGCAGCTAGAGCATACTACACCTATCTCACATTGAATTTAAACATTAATAAAATCATGAGCATAATATAAAACGAACGCAGAAACAACAAGCCTAAAGTTTGAAACGATATTGAGATATGGATAAAGATAGAAAAGAAATGTTCTTGAAATTTTTGCCTTCTCTAGCTATATTTTTGTTCCTACAAAAACAAGGTTATGGAGTAACGAGTCTTTTTTGATATAGAACTTACCTTGGGCATGCTTCTGGCGTAGCTTATTGAGTATGTTGGTTGCATCAAATCCAGCATTGTCGCACAGCTGACGTGGGATCACTTCCAAGGCCTTGGCAATAGCGGCAATAAGAAGTTGCTCCTTACCAGCAATGGTTTTAGAATAGTCTCGAAGCACCTTAGACAGTTCCATTTCGATGGCACCGCCTCCAGCAACAACCGAATCATGTTTTATAGTACGACGAACAATCATAATAGCGTCGTGCAAAGAACGTTCGGTTTCTTCTAGAAATTGCTCTGCGCCGCCACGTAAGATCAGTGTGCTAGTCTTAGCATTGGGGCAACCTATAGATGGAATTTAAAGAAACATATATTGAATACAGTTATGAAAATTACAATCAGTAAAAGCGCACCTTGGAAAAGATTGAAACGCTCGCGTCCCACTTGACGTTCTTCAAAATGATCACAGTGGCCAAGGACATCTGCTTTTATGTCATTTGCTGTTGTCATGACTGCGCCACCACAAGCCTTCATAGTACGCTTGAGATCTTCATCCGGCACACGGCCCGCGCAGAACATGTTGCGATCGGCGAAATACTGTGTGGCCACATCACCGATTGGCGATTTGGAAAGCACAACGTTTGCACCTGATTCATGAATTTTAGCCAATTTATTATACAATATTTGCCACTCAGCATCGACGACCTTTTGGTACTCCTTAACATTGTCTACACGAATCTCAGCATTGTCACGTTCAGCTTTCAGTTCCAGCTCGATGTTCAGCAATGCAATTTTACAGTTTTCGAACGATTTGGGAGCCATTTCGAAACCAGCATATGAAAAAGTCTTTTTAAAGGCTACTCCCGAAACCAACTGCGATTCCTCTAGCGAGCCACCTGCAACTTTTTTGATACCAATCATATTCAATGGCAATAATTCATCCAAAGAGAGCACCGCGTCCACAACTATTTTAGCAAAGAAATCCTTCTGCTGATGTATGAGCTTTGAGGACATAGCCGTAGCAGCGCACTCTTCCAGCAGGGAGCGTTGTTCCTCTTTTGATTTTTTCTCGATTCCCACAGCCATTTCGTTGATTTTTTCCATACAGAGTTGCAGTGCCTTGCGTATGGCCTTAATAACAATCCGTGGGTGCACACCCTCTTCAACAAACGGTTTCACTTGCTTGAGGAACTCTCCAGCTAGTAAGACAACTGATGTAGTTCCATCACCAACCTGTTAGATTCCATTGTTGATGAACTCACGTGACCAAAGCAAAGTGTAAAATCGGGTCTTACCTCGGCATCTTGTGACTTTGCAATATCTACCAATGTTTTGGCTGCGGGATGCACAATATCCAAAAGTTTCATGATGGTGGCGCCATCATTTGATATTGTCGCTTTACCCTGTGAGTTCACAATCAATTTATCCATTCCACGCGGGCCCAATGTAGTACGCACAGCATCCACAATCGATTGACAGGCATTGATATTAGATATCAGTTGCGGTTTGCCCTGCGACGTGTCGGTGCCTTCCTTAAGGAGAACAATTTGTGGCTGCTATATTATGAGAAAACGCAAAAGATTAGTCAGCGGCAAGAGGGGACGCCGGCGCTTTGCGAGAAGCTTCTTTGAAGGTTAGGTTTTTGTGTGCCACACTTAAGCCAGCAGTAATTGCGTGAAAGTTAAATATTTGTTAATTGCAAATCATATTTTTTTCAAATCGTGTTTTGCCAACTAAATTTAATTGAGTTATGAGGCGCACATGGTCTTTATGGTCTTTTTAATTTAGCAAATATTGGACGAAATTACTGGGCTTATACTTTTTATGTTGGTTTTCACTTATACTAACCATATTTAAGTGATAGAAATTGCCGCTGTTCGAATATATTAGTAAAAACAATCAATTTTGTTAACAGACAGCCGCCAATCAGACTTTCTTTCACGTTTTCCACAATGAGTAAGCGGCAGATTTGCATGTAATCGATAAAACGATATTTTTGTACCGATATTTAAAAAGTGATGCAAACTTGTTGTATATTCTTTACATAAATACCCGAAGTGCTTTTCTGTTATGATTTTAATACTGAAAATTGTGTTGTTAAGAGGTTGCAAAGATATGTTATTGATATTGCATGATAAATTTAAATTTTCCCGTTATTTTAGTTTTACTATCTTAGAAAATAGTTGAGTATGAATTACAGGCCTTTTAAATGTCTTATAAAATTGGGGAATACAAGAAGTCCTGCGAAAAGTCATTTACTCGTAGATAGTTTTGGATCTCTTAAACTTCCTCATTTAGTAAAACTTCAAAAATAGCTATATTGTAATTTCAAGCTATTTATATCAATTTGGCGATCTTACACTCGTTTTGCATTTTCAATTGTGGTGTGCGCTTTTAGTTTCTCCCGACTGCTCAACTTGAGTAAGTTGTTTGATTTCGTGCTCTATTTATATTAAACATAATCAAAACTGAATTTGTTCAAATATTTGCACCTAAATCCGATTCGTTCAGTTTGAATTGGAGTTTTAGTTGTCGATTATAGACTGTGAGAGCTTGTTATCAATTAAATTGATGACGAGACGTAGTGCGTAACGAAATTGTCATTTTAAAGCGTAAGTTTAGAGTAAAAAACCAAAGAATTATATTCTATGTATAGATTCCTAGTATTTATAAACTATTTAGGTACAATCTGGACGTTCTAGTTATCTTCATCACGCAACATTCCATAAAATCTGTCAGATATTTATATGTAAGCCGTTGGCATTGCTTGTTAAGCCGTTGCGGGTGTATACATGTTAGAGTAAATATCCCTTTAAAAGCGAGTAAGATTGCATGACATATCAATTTAACAAGCTAACAAGGTACAATACTCTTTATTCATCCTTTATTTTATTCCCGAAACATTTCAAAACAATCGCATAAGAATGAAAAAAGTGAATCTTCTGGCTGCGGCAGTACTTGTGCAAAGTTGTTCGTTGGTTGGGCCTAAGCTTTAACACCCCTCCAACGGAAATTGACCCCAGCCCACGCAGACACGCAAACACTCGTGCACTCAGAAATGTAAAAGCTTTCTTTGATTAAATGAATCTAAATGTGGAAAGCATTCAGAAAGCTCTCGACGGGTTAGTCAATCGGTGTCCGACCGAAACGAAAGATCTCCGCAGCAAAACGAAATTAGAATAGACCGTTTTTAATATTAAGAAATTGATTAATTAATTAGATCAATTGCTACTAATATTTTTACGACACATAGCTAAGCCAATAATATTGAATTAAACTCATATTACGAACCCGCATTAATCAAAACATAAAGAATTGTACGGAAATTGTGTGTGTATATATTTGAGAACGCGTTATATTAAAAACATAACTTATGTGAGAAGAATCTGAATTATTTGTGTTATGTGCTTAAAAGAACTTCTCTACATACATATTGACGTCATTCCGAAACACACTGCTAAAAACGTAAACGACCGAATTTCTTCTTTTGTTACGAAATGTATTCTGGAGTGCGGAGAGTAAACAATTTCTTATGGTAATTACGGTGCTTACAAAGACTTTATTCTGGTTAACATATCAAATACCGAAGGTTTTTAAAATAAACGGTGCGTATATACATATATAAATTTATTGTATCTTTTCAATCTTGAATGAAGCAAGAAACATCTATAGATAGATATACGGACTCATTGTATATTTCTTCTTTCAAACGGAAATTTTTCTTATTAGTTTTACAAAATTAGCTGAATATATTGATGTAAATGTTATACATGGAGCGTTTGAGTGAAAAGTAGTAACATTAACGTAATATGACTAAATTATTTTGCTGTACAACATAAAATGTGCATTCTACAAATACATATATAATTACAGGGTAGATGTCAGCTTGGCATATGTAAAGTGCCATTTTTAGCATGTCCATGCTTGGAGGTATAGTAGGCGAATTGACTTGCCTTTTATGTGATGTCACCATGTCGTATTCTCAGTGCTTCTTCTACTTGATTCCCTTAGTCGCTGCTGGGGACAAACACTTTTTAATTTAATGAAATGTGTAATTCATTCACATATCATTAAATTAA
>JABVZY010000307.1:8134594-8153636 GCA_020883555.1 Drosophila nannoptera
TTAAATGTTTGATTTTATGTTCTTCACGAGCAACATTTGGGAAGGTTTTTTTGTTTATATGCAGCTAAAAGGTATTCCAGCAATTTTCACCACATTTCTATACATATTCTTTCTATCTAGATAACCCAACTCAAGAATATTGAGCTAATGAACAATACGAAAAATGCGCATAAATCAAGGCCCGAAATGCGTACAACAAAAGCAATAAGCCAGCAACAATACAAACAACAGATGAATCATGAAAAAATCATGACTGAAGGAGACAGAGCAACAACAATGTGGATGGAAAAGCTGCTCACGAGCGGCGTAGTTACCACAAAGCCAACAATGGAATACAGAACAAAGGTGGGAAAATATTAAACTTTTATTTAGATCAATCTTCCATCTGTTTGAAATGTAACTAATACACATTTGTTGTAGGACCACAACTCGGATACAGATTCGGCACTCTCTTCAGCGCCACCTTCAATCAGTCCGCAGCCGCCATCTAGTGGCGCCGATAGCGGGCTCATGTGGCAAGCAGTAAGTATCTGCAGCTGCTTTAGAGATTTATCAATAATATTTGCTGACACGCATGCAATTTCGTGTACTTACAGCTGCAGGATATGGATAAACTGCAAAAGGAAGTGGAGATCTATCACAAGGAAAACGAGAGACTCCAAACTGAAATGCAGCTTATCAAACAGGAATTGCTTACGGCCGAAAAGGTCGCCCTCTCCGCAAACGAGAATCACACGCAGATCAATAAATTGATGCACCGCATTAAGGAATTGGAAGACGAGCAAGTACAGGTTAACGCCGAGAATAACGAGTTACGCGAACAAAATGAACTACTGGAATTTCGTGTACTCGAACTGGAGGACGATAAGGTGAAGAGCAGAAAAATTGGCAATTGTTGTCGAAGCTTAAATACCTTAGGATTATAAATGGTTATTTCGATAATCTGTTGAAGGAATCACGGCTTTGGTTCCAACAATGGAATCTGCAAATTTCAGATATCTTACGGTATCCATATGTTTCGGTCTAATTTGATCAACCATTTCTATGCCAGACATAAGCTTTACACCACATATCCTGACGGCAATTGGAACCTTCCAAGTCTTCTTGAATGTGTCAAGAGTCTTCGCTGTATAAGTGCATTGAAAAGCGCTCAAAAGCCTGTTTTCAAATCTCGCTCAACCAGCACTCGAAAGACTAACTAGTTTTATGAATGAATTGAGTCAAAAGTGTTAATGTGTGGTACGCGAGCGTGTAGGTATGTATCTGTCAGTGTGTGTGTGTGTGTCTCGGCTAGCTCAAATAGTTCAGCTGCTCGTTTCGAGCTTAATAATGGTTTAGTTTTGTTTGGCGTCTTAGACGGTGCGGAAATTGTTTTGATTAACGGAGAAGGGTGATTGCGATTTCAAATAATATAATGTTACAGAATCAAGACACATTTAATATATCTTAGTACAGTAATAAAAAGTATTCAGAAAATTATCATCAAAATTATCTCTATCAATATTTAGAGAAACAAAACTGCTTCAATTGTCTAGTTTCCAATGAGTGTGAGAGTTGATCAAATGTTATGATTGCCTTATAGGTAGTCAAATGAACTGCTTAATATGTACAATTTTACGAATCTTGCTGTCAACGATGATGTTCATCTTGAAGACCTCATCAGCGCCCTATAAGGATGAGAGTAGCTTATGGTTAAAGCCTAGTTTGTCTCTAGTTTTTATGACAGAGTGTTCAAAATTGTGATTTTTTAAAGTGTTTTATTATAAATATTAGAAGTATTCAAATCGGTCACGATATTTTTACACGCCTTCTTTCGTTCGTGATTTGTTACTGTTAGTTTATAGAGCCGAACGCCACACTTCAAAGCCGTTCAGCTTGAAAATGCAATTAGCAATAACAACAACGTAAAAGTATATATACATATATGTGTATCTTTGAAAAGCCTGCAAAGTGAAATTGACTTTAGAAGCATAGAGCAGTGGTGCATTAAGCGAATGCTAATCATAGTATTGCAATTAAAAACGCGTTTTATGTTTATAGTGTCTAAGTTTCATATTTTAACATGTATGTATATTATTTTCGCAGTATAATATGTACTGTTAGAAACTGTACAAATGGATTATAGGAGATGTTATGATTATTAATTTAGATGTTAATAGGTCACTACAAATATTAATAATTTATGTCGTTATCTTATTAGATGGATGGCACATGCGAGGACCATTGCCAGCGTTTGGCAAATCTTTTACGCAAGAGCGCCCATTGCCTAGATGATAAAGACAAGCGCTGTTTACAACAGTTGCTACTGTGTGTACAGCAGCTGGACCTGGATGCGATCGGGGAACCTGATAACTGGCAGCCAACGGTATGTTTGAACGAGTACATAAATCTACACATGTTGACAATTGTCAGTTACAATAACAAAATTTTGTTTTCAAACGACCGGATTTATATTATAACCGCTGCAAATAAACAACTTTTTTTAATTCATAAGAATGATAGGAGGGTAGTCAATCAAAAATTCATGTGCGGTTTATTTACTACTTTTGCAGACGAAAACAGAACCACGTGTTAGACATAGTCGTATTATAGCCACCGTTCAACCGTATAGCAACTGTGCGACGTCCAGTGCTCCAACGACGCCCAGTAAGCAGCTGCAGAGAGTGGGAGGCAGCAATAACAATACTTGGCTCAATAGCTCCAGCCTTAGCGAGAGCGGCGTCTTTGTTGAATGTGATTTATCAACAAGCAATTCTGCGACAACGGCAGCAACCACCGAGCCTGATCAGCATTCTCATCAGCATCCTCATCAGCATCCCCATCTGCAGTATTATCAGGAACGCCTCGTTCAATTGGAGGGCAAGTTGCTCGTTTACGAGAGCAGCGGCGATACACAGGCAAAACATTTGGCAGAGCGTCTTCAGCGCGAGCTGCAGCTTCAGAAGCAGGTCAAGGAGTTGATCGAGCGGGTGGAGCTGCTTGTAGAGCAGAACGCTCTGTTAGACGAAGCCAAATGTGAGTTTGAAGAGGCAGAAAACGATACACGACTAAATTTGCAGCGCACTGAGGAAGAGTTGGAAGTTTTGCGAGAGCGGAACATTGAGTTAGAATTTAGCAAGGACGCACTGAGTGCCAAATACCGGGATTGCCGTGCAGAGTGCTTGATATTGCGTGAAGATCTGAATGCTGCTGAGACCCAGCTAGATCATTTACGGACGGAACGACAACGTATCAATCAACAGTTGGAAAAGTTGAAACGGTCCCTGCCTCTGCTGCTTATTTTTCAATTATTTCAGTTGGCTCGACTTAATTTCGCCAGCAGTAATATGGGCAATGAGGAGTCTTTGCCACAACGTGCACATGCGGGTGCCTGTAAACCAACCTGCTTTTCCGGCAAATCCAAGTTTATGTGTGGTGGCAATAAGAAAAATAACGGCACCACAGGAGGATCCACGCATGATCCAGACGCTGCACAAGAGATTAATTATCTTAAGGAAGAGGTTAAGACTTTGCGTTGTTCTCTCAAGGAGCTAAATTCACGTCACTACGAGGCAATGGAATCGGCTGATTCGCACTGGGTAGACTTGGAGCGAGAGTACAAGATGCGCGAGGAAGCCTATCGTACCAAAGAAGCTTGCCTAAAGCAAAAAATTAATAAGCTGCAAGATTGCCTACGCGATGATTCGCGGGCTGCCGCTGAAAAGATACAACAGCTCGAAGAATCGGAGCATACACTAAAAGCGTGCCTTGTGCGCTTGACCAAGGAACATCGGGATCTAATGGAACTGAATCGCTCAATGGAAAAAGAGAATGAGAGTCGTGCAACAGCCGAACTACAAGCGGCTGAGCAACTCCAGCCCCTAGCCGAGGAGCTAGAGAACGAAAAGCGCCGCAACCAGACGCTAGCCGATGATCTCTGCTTTGCTAAGAAATTACAACAGAGCATGGAAGAACAGCTGAAAGCGGAGACAGAATGCCTGCGTCAACAGATCTACGATTTGAAGAAGATGCTCATGAACAGTGAGGTGACCAACGGTGAGCTTAAGGAGGAGGTCAGCACACTTGAGGCAAAAATCGCCGAATTGGAAAAACAGTTAAAGGCATGCGCGGAACAAGTCTGTTGCCTGGAAGATGAATTACGCACCAAAGATGAGCTTGTGCAGAAATTGGAGAAAAGGTTTGGTGTTTGTCCAGAAGGCTTTAGTCTGGCGGACGAGCTGTACGATAGTCCAGAGAAGCGTGCGAAGCGCGAGGAGATCAGGGATCTGGAGACAGCCAGTCAAGGCCTTGGTTGTGCTTTAAGGGATTTGGAGGTGAGCTGCCACTTGAATATTAATGGAATTCCATTTGATTTTAATAATCTACAATTTTCCTTTAGCGCCGCGAACGAGAGCTACCCACGCATAAGGACTTTCAGACTATAGCCTGTAGTGTGAAGCAGCTAGCGGACACTATACTTCATGCCCAGAAGCCGCCGGTGAGTGATGCGGGTCACTGCGAAGATGTCATCGAAACGACACCGAGCAAGTGCCAATCGATTACATTTAAGAGTATCTGTGAGGGTCAGAGCGAAAACTCAGCGGCAGCTGACGGGGGTCAGGACGATAAAGTAAAAGAAGAGAAAGTTTCAGAGAGTGTTCGAGAGTGTGCTGCGGAAGAGAATTATAAGAAAGGCGCGGACGGAGCAGCCGTGGCGAAAAGTGAGCCACCCACCGAGGGGACTCAAGCGGCTGATGAAGAGGGATTTGAGCCCCGAAAAAGCGGTGGGGGTAATCTGTCCCGCACTGCCGGCGGCGGTTTGTCGGATCACCTCGATTTGGCACATATAGGCCAGCAATTAAGGCAACAAATCAGTGATGTGCCCACAAAATTATGTCGCCTGGTATATGGCAGACTAACGCCCGAAATGTCCGAAGCAAGTGCGGAAAAGAAGTCAAGCCCCCGCTTGGCAATGGATATGAAGAAGCTGCGTCGTAAGCGGCGTCAGTGTAACCGGTTCATCAGTCGATGTCTTTACCGGGGTAGAGTCCGACGCTGCGGTGCCACTGGTCGACCAATTGATCTCCACAATACCTACTCCATGTCTAGTTTCTATTCGGCAGCCTCGGTACAAACAGCGCAGTCAGAGCAATTGATGGCCTCAATAAGCACTCAGTATGTTGAGGTCATTGAGCCGCGTTGGGATCGGGCTTATTTGAATAGCATCGTTCAGACCGAATCCGTTAGCTGTTGCAGTCAGCTGGTGCAGGCAGTGGCCCAAATGTGTGATGGGGATATGCAGACCGAATGCAGCTCTCGCGACTGTGCAATACAGGCCGAAAATGTTGGTATTGAGGCACGTCTACAGCTGCTGCCTGGTAGAACCCGTACATTTTTGCGGCTGCTGGAGGAGTGCATCAAGAGCAAGGAAGACAACTCTGGTATTGCGAAGTTCAGGGCTCGTGTGTTGCAGCTGTGGGAGGGCAGCGAGGAGTTCCGTGAACGTATTGAGTTACTGCAGGATCTGTGCACCACGCAGGCGAATGCTCGAAGCTCACATCATATTCACGAGAGCTACGACATATTTGGGGCAGCGCTGGGCTGCGTGCACGCTCTGAAATTTGCTTTGAGGCCAAGCCATTCTCCACTGCTGCAGCAGCTAGAGCAGCGCATCAATGAGCGGTTGATCAGCTTTCACAGTCAGAAAGTCGAATCAAAATTCTACTGTACTATTTATTATCCGGTAGAGCGTCATAATACCTTAAAATTTGGCGAAGAATTGTGAAAAAATTGATCGGTGGTACTGTCAGATTTTGGCTGGCTAGCGGTCTGGCAGATTTGTTCTGACTTTTTCGTTCAGTTCCATTTATATACACAAACATAGGATTACACTTCAAACGCTTCATCAAATCTGAGTATTTTCCAAATTGTGTGTGAATGAATATGAACAGAAAGTTTCTTTAAGTTCCGCAATAAAAAGTACTACATAAAAGCAATGGGTGAGGTCTATTATGACTGTTGCAGTGAAAGTGATGTGGAGCAGGAGGTTACATATCGGCGACCAGAAGGCATTCTTAAAAATTGTCATGGGGACTGCGTAGAGCATCGTCCCATGGAAAAAAGCTCGAAGTTCGATGATCCCGTAGTAGTACAGAATGTTCTCAAGCGGGCTGCGAACAACGCACAGATATTATTGCATGGCCTAGGCGATTGTCGCGAGAACAATAAGACTTTGGATACGAAAATGTCCAGTAACTATTTTTATCCAGCTAAATTGGAGATCACTGCACGAGTTCATGCAGAGGCCTCATGTGGCTGTCCACCGCAATACCAATGCATACTGCGAGGTAGTCCGGTCAGTTTGAGTCTTCCCTTGGAGCTGAATCCACACAGTGGTCAAGTCAAGGTCAACATATTTCAGCCCAAATCGAACGCTTTGCCTGCTGCGGCTGCTGGCGGCGGAAATGTTGTCAAATCTTCTTATCATGGATCGCCTAGTCCGCAATCGAATGTTAATCGAAGGCAATCGCAACGCACCACTGTCTGTGGCAACAGGAAATGCGTACGTAAGGTACGTTGGGACGACTAAGCCGCCAATGAATGCAGTCAATGAAGGCGACCGAATGGGCTTGCGGAGAAAGTGTGTTTTGTAATCGAGGAGTCAAAATTATTGAGTTTTTTTAGTAACCATATCAGTTTCGGTTTCAATAACTATCATCATTATTATCTGTCTAATTCAATAAAGTGGAAATGAAAATTGGGAAGTAGGCGATGCTTTTGCTGCTATGCCTGTCAATTCACTCGGATCTTAGTTAAGTTAAATTCTTTCAAGGAGCAACATCGTAAAACAAATTTCATGTAAATTTAAAAGCTAGTTAGAATAAATTTTGGTGCTGTGGTCCATATCGTCATGGACAGGGACAGGAAAAAGACAAACGCTTACATTAATGCATCGGGTCCAAGTGGACGATGTGTGAGACCAGATACCTGTGTCCATTTGCGAAGCCGACGCCAGCAGCAGATCAACTCAGCCAAGGTTCTCTATCGCGGGCAAAATTGTGACGATCAAACCAGCGATGAGGATGTTTTTTTCGATTGCCTCAGTGGCACTGATAGCGACTTTCCACAGGAAACGAAAAGTTTCAAACGATTTTGCAGTTATAAATCGCTAACTGACAGCAATCCCACTATTGGCAATAAGACCTCTAGCAATAGGACTAATATTAGTAGCAATACTTACAGCAGTGGAAATGCGTCTTCCTGTTGTAAATATGAAGATCCCGAGACCGTGCGAAATGCCCTAAAAAGAGCGGAACGGGTAACAGCATTTCTGCTCAGTCATTTTGAGAAAAATAGTGGCGATAATGTACGTCAGTGCAGCGCAACATTGGAGATAACGGCGCGGCTTTTAACCGATCCCAAGGCACCCACTTGCAAATGCCGGTCCCAGGGAAGGCCGGTTACTGTCGAAATGCCACTGAAGTTTGATTCACGAACGGGTCAATTAATGACGACGGGGGCATCGCAGCAGGCATATAAAGGTAGGCAAACCTGCAGCAGTGTAGTGTCAACTTGTGCATCGGACGTTATCGACGCAAAGGAGGACTCCTCGACATTTAAGGGCGCCTGTCAATGTATGAAAGTGGAGGCAGTGGTTAGAACTGTGCCCGTTCCAGAGCCATTACCCGTACCGATACCCGTACCCGTACCGGCTGCCCTTCAAGAACCCATCCAAGTACCCGCTCCTCCCCCAAAACCCCTCCCAGCACCCGCTCCTTTCCAAGAACCGGCTCCCGCTGTGATGCCGGTCGCAGAACCGGTTCTTGTTCCCGAACCAGAGCCTGAAGTTCAATCAAAACCACAACCTAAGGTTTTAGTAGAGTCCGATTCAGAATCAGAAAAGATGGAGGCAGAAAAGTCAGAGCCAATTATTTACCCGCTCCCTCGCGAAAACGAAGACCCGTCAAAAACAGAGGGACCCCAGAAAAAATACTTTCTGGCGCTGCCTCAGCACAAAGATTTCTCAAATTGTTCACCATGTCGCTTCGATCCTAGTCCAATTATGGACGAAGAGGGCAATGTATTTTGCCCGGGAAATTGCGGGTGCTGTCAGTGCGCATGGAAACGACGCTCATTTGATGATAATCGGGAACGTGTTAACGTAAAAGTATGTCGCTGCGTACAGCGCGGTACTATCTTTACGAGCTTCGATAAACGTGAGACTTGCAGCCAAACATCCTACTTTGACTTCTGTCCGTGCAGGGAAAAGGGCGAGCAGAAGTTTCTTGAGTTATACCACTGTGAAATGTGGTCCGCCCCTAACATAATGCGCGGCCGTGAGGTTCCGCTTTCCGAGATAAAGGAGCTTAGGACCATGCCGTTAAGCCGGCATTAATAGATACCCTCCCCGCCTCGACTGTTGCACAATTAGTTCCCTGTCCAAGTAGACTCTTAAATTTATTTATAAATGTTCCTTCCGCACCAGGAAAATAAATTATTCTAGTTTAGCCCAACTGAATTTAATAGTATATTCTCTTTTATTACTCTCTTGCAGACTGTCCAGCTTTGATGTATACGCTGCACGAGCGAGATAAGCCAGTGCACTCCTGCCACCAAGACGCCCAACTCGACCAATCCTCTGTTAGAGATAGAGAGGCTACCAGAAGGCAATCCCTTGGCTACAATATTCCCGAACCCCAAACGCAAATGAACACGCAGGCGCAAACGCAAACGCATACGCAGGCGCAAACGCAGATGCACACGGAGGCGAATGAAAGTCCAAGAGATCAGCTGGAGATGGAGGAGGGAAGCATTGATTTAGCGAAAACATCTCAGACGGATAAATCTTTTGTTTACGATAATTATATACGGTCCCACGGTAAAATGCCGTCGGTCCAGGATAAGCCATCCCAAACACGTGTACCTGAGCAGGACTTAAACTGTGCCGCGCAGCAGAACCCTGCCAAAAAAAATTTATATAATTTAGATAAAATTCATTATCCAACCCAATTCGCCAGGCAAACAAGAAACTTAAATCGTCCGCAGCCGAAGGCCGCTCTGATTTTTCAATGTGAATGTGCGTCCAAGTCTGGTACCAATGATGACTGGCGACGGCAATTTAATGCTGAATGTCGTACGCAACAGCAACAAACAGATTTCTGTTGCTCATCAAAATCACAGCCGAGCATACCGTCCGCAACAGCTATAGCATCGACGGGGAAAAGAAATAGCCCAGAGGGATCATGTGAAGCAATCCGTTCAAAATCCTTACCTCGCATAATATGTGTTCAAGAAAAATCCTTACCTAGACCTCAACAGGACACGGACAATATGCACAGTAACTCGGATTTTTATACTGTGGAATCCCAAAATAAATCACAATATATGTCTTGTGGTACAGCAAGCTGCGGCTCCGAATTTTCAAATGCTAAACAGGATGATGCCACTGCCTTTAACACCGTCGAATCTGGCACCACTCGAACACAATCGATGCTTTCAGAAGGTGAATGTACATATAAAGGGGATAGTTCATATTATTCTGCCAAATGCAGTTCGCGTCGTGATGACAATTCAAATGATCCAAGAAACTCAAGCCTATGCTCGAATTCCGCAATGCCCAATACTATAAGCGATGTCGAATGTCAGACGAATCAAATGGATCGTGCCACCGGTAGCTTTAAAACCACTGAATCTGGCACGATTCGAGCATATCCGATGTCTTGTGAATGTGATTCGATATATGATACTACCAAATTTAGCGCTAAGTGTTCCGCCCAATCAAATGAGCAAACCCAATTATCTGAGTGCCCGGATCCCGAATCGAGTGCGAAGAGCAGTTCAATGCCAAGCAAAATGAGCAATGAGACCGAAAAATTCTTATCCGCCAGCTCCGATCATGCAAAAAATAACCTACCGTGCGGCAGGAGTGTTTCGGGCGATAATCGTCTTGTTGAAAACAGTTGCTGTTGCTCTGTCGGCTTAGAGCCTAGTATTGGTACTTGTGCGAAGAGCAGTTCAATGCCAAGCAAAATGAGCAATGAGACCGAAAAATTCTTATCCGCCAGCTCCGATCATGCAAAAAATAACCTACCGTGCGGCAGGAGTGTTTCGGGCGATAATCGTCTTGTTGAAAACAGTTGCTGTTGCTCTGTCGGCTTAGAGCCTAGTATTGGTACTTGCACAAATATGACAACTGTTCCCGATATAGAAAGTGGACAATATTTCGATGCTGACAGAAGCCACATAACGTCTATTAATAGTCAGCCACCATCTAAAATTGCTAATGAGGATAAACGAAATGATGACAACGTTGATCTCGAAAGCAGCCGTGCCAAAACAACTGCCAAAGAAAATATTGCCACAATTTTTAAAAATGCTCAGTCTGAAAACACCACTCAGACCTGCCAATGCGATGTAGAAAGCGCGGAAGGAAAGCAGGCAGAAAAGTGTCAACAGGAGGAAGAGGCAAAAAGAATAGAAAATGCTGAAATGGGATTAGAATCTCCATATGAATCTAAGGATGCCAAAAAGGGATATTTCGATGCTGACAAGTGCAATATCACAACATCTATAAATTCTCTAGAAGCGAAATTTACTGAAACACAGAGCACAGGTCTAAAGTGTATAAGCGAATTGTTTCAACCGGCTGCTAGTAACCAACAAAGTCGACGCTATTTCGATGCTGACTGCAGTGATATAATTACATCCATTATGTCTAGATCAGCTCGGCACGATCGAAAATGTGCAAATATTTCGTCTCATGCTGCATCCTGCTGTCACAAATCATCAATGGACTGTACTGACAAGACTTCATCGCGTTCACAGTCCGTCATGGCTAATGTAACGTGTCTGTGTTCTTTAGCAGAGAAGATGAAATTGGGACAAGCACGGCATCGGGATTTGCAAGGTCCCCCATTTACACGCATCAGGGATCCCGTGGTTCCCAGTAGCAGTGGATCGCAGAGCACAAAGTTGGTTTTTATGAATAATAGTGACGGGTTTTTTGACTGCGATTCCTCATCGGACACTTCTATTGGCGGTAATACTAACAAGAAGAAAGCTCAGGTTGTCCATACCAAAAATATGTCGTATGGAGTACCTTCTACTACAAACTCTAAATCAGAATCAATACACCAAGAAAGTGATCGCCCGATGTCATCTAAGAAATCACGTAGTCGAATGCTACAACAGCAATCGCGATCGGATGATAAGACACTGCCCTCCGATAGTCAATTTTCCAAGTCGTGTATAACGACTTCCCTTAGAGGCGGGGATGAGCCAAACATGAGCATGCAATTAGAGCCAGTGGGCGTAGTTATGTCCTGCCGAAATCCATCCTGCATTGGAGAGCAGCATTTTAAAGGCCGGCACATCCAAGAGAATGATAGATATCCCGAAATTGCTTCAGAAGGAACAACAAAAATGTATACTTGCGGAGATCATGATCGGGCGGCACGTCGTAGTCTAGAAAATCAACCGCAAGTATTTTACTCTACTCAAATACAAAATCACGGAAGCGTTGAACCACAGAATGATACTACGTGCTGTTGCCATCAATCAGGAGAGGATTTCATTGACCGTTCGACTCTTTCAGAAACTCTTATGGATACTTATAGAAGCTGTGTATCCGAATTGGGGTATGATGCCGCTCTGATAATGTCGTGTCCATCCCAACAATGTGGCGAGTCCGAATCTACATCTTTGAATCAATTGGCAAGTTACGGAACCTGTGCGTCTGCAAAAGCCAATAGCGCCTGCATATCCAAGGAACGCATAGTACATATATTAAATATGTTGAGCGATTCGAATGAAGTGAATGTAGATCGCACTGCGCTAATGCAGGAATTATTTCGTGAGCTAAATACTATGCTTCGTCAAATGGAAGAAGATGAAAATAATTCGGAGGTACCCATCTCCTTTGAAGATTGTATTGCAGCAGTGGCGGCGGGACGAAAACCTGCTAAAAACCTACCCAAATCGAATGAAAAACTGACGCGTATGCAATGCCTCGATGAAATGGAAAAATATATGGAAAATTGTTTTCCCACCAAGAAGAACCCATTTTTACAACCAAAGGAAATTGTCGTGTTTGAGCGTGATCCACATTTTGACCCTTTTCGCAAGCCCGATACTGACGTGCAAAGCAAGAATGCCAGGTCGAAGAATTTTGCAAGCGCCAATACCGATTGTGCAGATTCAAAAACTTCAAGTCTAAATTCAACACCCTCAAGGTCTACAGATATTAAATTTTTGGATTGCAAGTCTGGGGATTCGAATGTACTCGGCGACAAATCGACTGATACAAAATTAAGCGATTCCAAATCTCAATTGTCAAAAGTAACCGGATGTTCATGTACAAAGTCCTCAACTGCTGGCAAATATTATCCCTTATCAATTTCAAGCGGGAATACAACGGTCGATTCAAAATTGAAACATGATTCGCCCGTTAAAGATGAGAACGAAATAGAAATGCCCTCGGATGAGTTGGACTGCGCAAAGTTTGAGCATGGCTCTTTATCGATGCTTTCCTCTGACAAAAAATCAGAGCCACGTACAGGAGATTCAAAAGCTGGTTCTATATCGATTCCTTCACCAGATGATGAAAATATGAAAAAATCAAAGTCTTGCTCTGGAAATGAAGAGCTAACATTCATTGAAGGGGATGAAAGTTATGAAGATAAAACGACTTTGGATTCAGAGGTCAAATCACCTGAATGTGATCAGCAGAAGGATAACGCCACAAATCAGCAGAATGATGACGAAAGAGGAGATCCTGAAAGTACCTTGGACTGTGAGCCCCGTAAGCCTCGGAAAAAGAAATGCTTGTGTCCCGCTAAGCCTGGGCACGGCTCTTTATCGATGCTTTCCTCTGGAAAAAAATCAGAGCCACGTACAGGAGATTCAAAAACTGGTTCTATATCGATTCCTTCACCAGAAGATGAGAATATGAAAAAATCAAAGTCTTGCTCTGGAAATGAAGAGCTAACATTCATTGAAGGGGATGAAAGTTATGAAGATAAAACGACTTTGGATTCAGAGGTCAAATCACCTGAATGTGATCAGCAGAAGGATAACGCCACAAATCAGCAGAATGATGACGAAACGGGAGATCCTGAAAGTATCTTGGACTGTGAGCCCCGTAAACCTCGGACGAAGAAATGCTTGTGTCCCGCTAAGCCTGGGCACGGCTCTTTATCGATGCTTTCCTCTGAAAAAAAATCAGAGCCACGTACAGGAGATTCAAAAACTGGTTCTATATCGATTCCTTCACCAGAAGATGAGAATATGAAAAAATCAAAGTCCTGCACTGGAAATGAAGAGCTAACATGCATTGAAGTGGATAAAGCTTATGAAGATAAAACGACTTTGGATTCAGAGATCAAATCACCTAAATTCGATCAGCAGAAGGATGACGCCACAAATCAGCAGAATGATGACGAAACGGGAGATCCTGAAAGTATCTTGGACTGTGAGCCCCGTAAACCTCGGACGAAGAAATGCTTGTGTCCCGCTAAGCCTGGGCACGGCTCTTTATCGATGCTTTCCTCTGAAAAAAAATCAGAGCCACGTACAGGAGATTCAAAAACTGGTTCTATATCGATTCCTTCACCAGAAGATGAGAATATAAAAAAATCAAAGTCCTGCTCTGGAAATGAAGAGCCAACATGCATTGAAGTGGATGAAGCTTATGAAGATAAAACGACTTTGGATTCAGAGGTCAAATCACCTGAATGCGATCAGCAGAAGGATGATGCCACAAATGAGCAGAATTATGACGAAACAGGAGATACAGAAAGTATCTTGGACTGTGAGCCCCGTAAGCCTCGGACAAAGAAATGCTTGGCACCAGAAGACGTCAAGAAGGAGAGTGGCGAATCAGCTGAGGATTCTAAATTATGCTCGGCTCAACTAAATCCCGATTCAGGGGCAATGCACAAAATGGTGTGTGATGTGCCATGTGATCTAGACTTGGGCGACAACTTGAACCCGCTTTCTGAAAGAGAGCTCCTTCTTTGCGAATATATGATACGACGAATGTGCGAATTGTGCGGCGATGAGCAAGGTGAGGAGGAGGCGACTAATGACATGAGTACAACGGGAGAGCCGTGTGTTTGCTGTCATTGTCGGGCCCTTGTCTGCGATAATCAATGCAAAACTGTTACCACGACACTGGATGCCATCAGATACGATCCTGTTGCTGAAACGGTAAATAACTTAGGTCGTTTCAACCGATTGCAAATCTTACAATTCTCTAATTTTTTTTAGAAATTCTTCATTGATTCCATCATTTGTGATTTGCATGCCATGAATCACGTTATGAAGAAAAATAAACTTATTTCCAACGTAAGTTGAAAGATAAATCTTGTTGAACTATCCATAAAATGAGCACTATTTACTTTAGACTCCAAAGCCATCACCTAGCATGGGCAGTGGGCCGGGTGGTAGTTTTCCTGTGACTATAACCGCCGTATCCAGCTTGGGATGTCGTGCATTGTATGTGCGATGGGGAGTTGAGGATTGCACCGGAGTCGGTGGATACGAGGTGATTAAAATACTTGGAAGCTTTATACCGTTATCTATTAATTTTATTCCCTAACAGATATATGTTGATGGCCATTTAACAAATCGTTTTTATAGTGCTCGTCATGAATCTGTCGTTGTGGCCAATGTGGATGTTTCCAAGCGGCATGAGATTGTTTTGCGTGCCCAAGCAGTGGGCTACGAATTTCCTGGAGATGAAATAGATTATCAAGAAAATGGGATGATTCCTGCACATCCAGAACTGCTTGTGGGCGCCGTCCAACCTTGGACACCGAGCGTATATGTTTACGAGCCCTAAGAGCTTTGCGTGGACGACGTTAAAATTGCTAGTCAAAACCTATTTTCCTAGTTTCCTCCATTGTCTTCACACTTATTTATAGATCGATTTTTGTGCATATTTCGGCAAGTTGTATCAATCGTCTGACTTGAAACCATGGTCTATATGGTTACTGAAAATTCTAATGGTGTCTTAGAACTATAAACAAATGTATGTACACATCGATGTTGCACTTCTTGGTGCGCTATATATATATAATATATATATATATATATTATATATATAAAATTGCAAAATGGCAATGCGAGCAACAAATTGAAATTTATTTGGAAATGTAGTCGGTATAGTAAAATATATTTTAAGTGTTTACAAATTATCTTTTGCAATGTAGACTGTTATTCTTTCGTTTTGCGATTGAAAATTTGTTTTTTTTTTTTTTTGTTACGATTTTGGAAATCAACGATTGCACGTTATGCTCTCAGATGCCACTAATTAAATTATTTTGTGTCTCAGATTTAACGTGTTATTCTTGGATAATACGAAATCATAGTTGAATAAGAAGTCACTCGGAAAATATTGACACAATTAAATTGTGGATATAAATATATGCCTTTTTCGCGCATATCTAGAATTATTATTATTCATATCTCTGCTGATGAAATGGGCTTTCTCTGCTGTTTTAGGCAGGAATAACTGATGTCCTGTAATAATAGCAACTATGTTTGTCTATAAAATAAACTACCACCTGCATTCCAGCAACGGAGGATTGAGATTAATGGTCCAACGTAAGCCTTGCTCAGTTGTTTAATGCACATCATTTTTACTTCGAAGCATACAATAAAAGTTAACAGTTAAATGCATGGAAAATTATGAAGAGGTGGATATTGAATAATGTCAACTAATACTAATAGGTATGTGAGCGTGGCTTGTGGAATGAATGGAACTAATGTTTGGAATCATCTACGCACACAAGGCTCGCAAGTGCCAGGAAGCACGAACGATGGATGGCACTCTGGGCATTTGGGATTTTCGCCAAACCATCGGCTTTGATTGCTACTGGTGCTACTTGTGCTCGACGAGGATCGCTCAGGTATTTTCAGTTGAAAAGAGTTGTAAAGATCTCCAGCCATATTGGAAGCTGGTGCATACCCAGTGCGTCCGATAGTTTCCAGCGGGAAGGCGTACTCTGGTATCAGTAACTGTTTACGTAACTGTGTAATGTCACTTGGTGTAGAGCCGGATTTGGTACTGGAGCCGGCAGTAGTATATGGATTGTTTACATCCGCACGCCGCTGGGCTTTTTCTGGGCGCATAAGCTCGTTGGGTTTTATGGAACGTGAAATGGGCAGTCGCTTGGGTGCAGATGCTGTTGCTGTTGCTGCCGCTACTGACACTACACTATTGTGGCTTGCAATATCATTGAACTCAGATTTTAAGCTTTTCTTGGCATCTGGGTATTCCCGTCCATCGACACCAATTGGTGGATCAAGTTTGGGTGGTACCAGCCCGTTGGCGGGCACCTTCCATTCATAGTAAATGGCTGGTCCCTGAGTAGTGGCTATGTCATGTGGTATAAAGTCTACAAATGGTGGTAGCAGATCATTGAACGGCCTTTCCGCTACGTGTTTAACTTTGGGTGTCTCTTTCGAAGTGGGCGTGGGCTGCCGGAAAGCCTGTGCCGGCGTAGGCGTGCGGTGCTCAATGGGCTTTACAGTTGGCCGATAGGTTGTCATGGTCCTTACTGTGGTGGAAATCGTAGTATGCGAAAAGGGCTGTCCAGCATATGTTGTGGGGTGATTGAACGGCCTGGAAGTAGTGCTAGGCTCTATGGTGGTAAAACGAGATTGTGTTGTCGGAGAAGTGCTAAACGGAGCAGCCGATGATGTGCGTAGTACTTCTGCTATGGGCTGAACTTCTTGGACATCTTGATTATAAATAGGGTAAACAAAAGGTGGTTCATAGATTTTCGATGGTGGCTTGATGAACTTTACGAATTTTGTGGTATTTTTATTCACAAGCAGTTCAGCTGAATTAAAATCTGCCGAAGTGTTGTAGCGAGTGCTGTGACTTGTACCCAAGTCATCCGTTTCCGCATCCGCAACACGCTGGTACAGAGCCTCCGTACGCTTATGTTGTTGCTGGTGTGAATTTGGCTTATTTGAGGTGGTTCTTTGAGTGGTACTTGTAGCCCTTGGTAGGTCGGTGCTACTTAGCAGCTCACTTTGTGGTTCATAGGCTGGGGGCAGGATAGTGCGGCTGGGCGGTGGAATACGCCATCTAGTTTGACTATTTTGTGCTGACTGCAAATCAAATTTATCAGCTCTTTTCGTGGAATCGTCAAGTATTTGATTCGCATTGGACGCCAATTGCTATAGCAGAAAAGCAAGAGTTATCGCAATACCCAAGATCTGATATGATTTTTTCTTACTTTATATTGATTTCTAAAGGACTCTCCGGAGTAATCAGGCGCATACGGTCGATCTAAAAGATCTGGACGTGGTGTCCTCAAGCTATTTTCTTCGTCATTTACAAACGGCTTATCCCTTTGCCCTAAAAGTCATATAAAACAGGAGGTATTGTTATTTCCTGAGCCTTCTACCCAGTTGTGCCATCCTTCTTTAAATCGATTCATACATACCAATTAGAAGATTGGCCGCATAGTTGCTCTCAGCTTTCGAGCAGTTAACCATGTACCAATGATCACAGATGAGCATACGTTGTTGAAATAATGTCGTATTGGGACAGGTGTAACTGAACTGACGGCCCAAGCCGTCGCACATATGGTAGACCTGGGTTCAGATTCACTGAAAAAATGTTAACGAATAATATATGATTGTCTCTCACCTGACAGTCAGTCTCCACATCCGCGTAGTAGCCTGCAGGACGGCCTGCGCAACTGAAGGAAGTCCTCTGTGCATTTAATTCAGCTAGGCACTTAAAGAATTTTTTTTAACAATATATATATATGGATTAAATAGCATTCATATATATACATATATTTGGTATTTTATTTGGTATTTTCTTAATCGAAAAGTTTTTGAGCCCCAACAAAAATTTTTCACTTTTAGATCAGAATCGGATTACCACCTTATGAAAATCAGGAATAGATATGAAAACTGGTGTTGTCATAACATTGCCATTTTCTCAAGCCAAAGTCATTACGGCACCTAAACAAATGACACCGCACAGTCTCCGTCCGATCAAAATCTATGAAAACTTGAACTAAGTACTTGTGCCAAGACCAACTGCAATTGTACGACTAGCTGGTATGTGTATGGCATAGCCGCAGGCTTCAGTCCAAACAAGTGATGAATTGAAGTGATGTCATAACTTGGCACATAGTGCCACGGCTACTTGCAACAGTTGGTGGGCTCAATGGGACCTGTTGTTGTGTGAAATGTCAACTTTGTGTGGTGTGCTTCTGCAGTCGTTTTTTGTTTAATTATATAGAAAAAGTATTTTTTATGTTTCGCAAATTATAGCCCAATGACTTATCGAAATCTGTCTTCGGGCTTCTTCAGCTACGTGTGAATATGTGAAAGAGCTTCCGTGGCCACGTTCGCGGACTTCATGGAAAATTTTTCCCAGCTGTTTAAAGCAATATAATAAACAACGCTAGGCTGTCTAGCGAAGCCCTGCAACTTCTTATATAACACAACATAAGAAGTAAAGAAAAAACGTATATAAATAATAAATACAATTTTTTCTATGGATAAGATCTTTTGACTATCGTTTTTTTTTGACAATTTTTTTATGAATTGATTTGATAATTAAAGACCGAATTTAAGTTTTATTAAATACTTAAGTGATGTTAGTTCTAACTAAATGGGGCATCATCTACTGTTGCAGTTCAACTTCAATTTAGTAGATCTGCAATAGCTTTTAACAGTTTTACAATGGTGTTTATGAAGTAATGCTTACTAATAAGGTAATGTGATTAGCATTAATTTTCGATACTGTGAGTCGAAAGATGCTTTGTATTAGCCATATAAGGCCGCGAGACAGCTTCAACTCGGAAACAGAGGAGATCTTAAAGATTCAGCTTGCTCTTTTGCATGCTAAATTATTGCTTAAGCAAAGTCCAGACATGGGATTAATTTATGCAATTTGATCACATACTTCGACAAGCTGAATACAATTTGTTAGATCAATTCGTAGTATTTACTGTAGATGGTTCACCACTTTTAAATCGTTGTTGTGTGTTGATGACAATTGTTTTGGGGGGCAACTATAAGATTTTTGTTA
>JABVZY010000307.1:8177794-8195499 GCA_020883555.1 Drosophila nannoptera
GTAGAACAGAGCTTTATATAATAAAGTTTCTCACTCTTGCAAGCCATTCGGACTATATATACACATATATTTATTTATATACAAGAAACCTTTCAGGAGGCTTCAATTAATTGCATTGAGCGGTTTAGTTTTGGAAATCCCACGAGTAAACGGCACACACGTTTCAGCCCACTCCCCCTGGTACTGACGCTCCCCTTGCACACCCACTAATTGTAAATTAAATGATCCTGATAATATCCGAAAAACATCTACACAAACAAATAAAGCCAAAATGTAAACAAACTTTGACCTGCCGCGACGTTTTGTCAACCGTTTGGCGAGGCATTAGGCGTACACAGGCGCATACATAGCTGATAGAGGACTGGACACTCACAGGAGCACACGGCGCAACGGTTCTGGTCCATTAACCCGTCGTCGGCATTGTGTAGGTTAAAATGTGCAAAGGAAACGCAGCGCGTGTCTGTTTTAAGCCAAGTGGTTGTTCGTATCTAATGAAAGGAAACCTAGGATCATGTATTGACTTAGCACAATGCAATGGGCACGTGGCGTACGAATGCCAGAGCTGAACGGGCGGCAACTGTTTGCAGTTGCAATTAACGCCCAACGCCGCTCTGACCGCTAATTGTCAAAATATTGACTTGAGTATATTTGGCGAACTAGCTTCTGTCCAGAAATAGAATGACCCCTACCCACAAGTTGGGTACACGTGAGTCACAAAATGTCACACAAAGGATCGTCCAGTGTGTCTTTCAGTCGATGTTCAGTTTTTTAATATCACTACAACTTTTGCACTTAAACTTAATTAACACTGCGCGCGGGTGCTTCATCTTCCTTATGTTGAATTCCCTCAATGGCAATTAAATTTATGTCGTTAAACAATGCGAGATGCCATTGAACTAAGTCAATAATAAAGCCATCAAGAGCGTCGGACGTCCTCCTTTAATTGCCCTGTCTTAATTAATTTAAATTATAAGCAAAACACTCATGCCAAATATTTATAGTATGAAAAAAGAACGCCGTTTCATGACCAGCTTATATCTCTGTGTGGCTCTGTGGATGTTGAAAGTACTAATAGGTGTGTATGCACACATCTGGTCCAAAAATTGTATCAATTTTAACCCCGTTTTTACCACCGTGTTACCTTTAATTCTGCTCCGACCGTAAAATATGAGGTAAACTGTAAGTAAAATATATTCCCTTTTTTCTTTTCGTAAGTGGGATTAGTACAAGAGCATGGATAGATACGAATATGAAACAACATCCACGGCGTAGAAATTTGTTTTGAATCATTCATGAGTCATGTTTAGGGCTTGCCGGTGAAAATGGTCGGCATAATCGATTAAGCATGCCGCAGTGTAGTCTACCCAAGAAGTTAGTGAAACTGTGTCCAAAACCGATGTGCGAGACCGGCCATATGTGATGGGTCTTATTTAATAGTTGCGGTAATTGGATGGATGGTTAGCTTGGTGTACTTTGAGTTCACTCTGGACTTACAACCATCCGTTTACTGCGATTCACGTACGATTTACTGAATAAAATTTACCAACTTACTCACCTTGAAAATAACTTTTGGTTCTTAAATAACTAACGGACAGCCTTAGTATGCTCAGTCGATCCAGTTTGCTAAGTATGTTCTGCTCAAAAGGCAGCAGCGATGCAAGAAGATCCAGTTCGGCATTGAGGCGCTCTCGATGCCGCTTTGATGGATTGCTCTTAGTGACGCCATCCTTAGGCGGGGGCTTCAAGCTGCAGGAGTAAAGACGGAAAAACGGAAACGAAAATGAATTTCATGCATTTGAGTCAATTCCTTCAAAACGCAGCTGACGTCGTGAACTTGGAATCAGCAGACACAACTGGGGGAGAGGTCAAAAAAATTAATTGCAGTTATCATTTACCCTCAAAGTAACAGTACTCAGGTATGATGCCAGTAAACCACCCTGAGCAACAGCAAATGAGGGTTCATGAGCAGACGCTCGATTAGGTATGGCCACTTGATTTGTTAATTACAATAACAGCTCCAAAGCGGGCAAAATACGTTTTGGACTGTTTCCGCGAATCAAATCATAAAGTCCTCTATATTATGCTACAAAAGTCTCAAAATCCAATTAAGTATCATAAACACAGTCGAGAATCACTGCAATCTAAATGCAATATATATGATATGATACTAAGCTGGCGACCATACAGGAACAGGAGTAGGGACTAGGGAGTAGCTTATAAAGCTCATAAAACCGCTCGAGTTTTTTTTTTCTCGAATTCACTTCTTGATCCTGAAACGAAGTTAAGTTCGCATTATATTTACAGCAAACACTCAAAGTCAAGGGATTTGCTATTTAGCTCATAGTTTAAATGCATTTTACACGCTTTTCATTTTTTTTCCTTTCTTGCTGGTTTTTTGTCGTGTATTAGTATGATTCTTTTTTATCATATTTTGTCTCATCATTGACATTATTACAAACTTAATTGCGCTTATTAAATATAATTACTGTTGTAATTTATGAGCGACCCCTTTCATGGCTAACGTCAACCCACATAATACTTCTGCTCCCTGCCCATACTTCGGTTGCTTGGCTCTTCAAATTTGTCGTTTTTGTTCTTTTTGTATCGTAAGTACTTTGAACATATTCATTATTTTTGTTGTATTGTTGACTATTTTTTTAAATATTTGGGCCATTGCAAAAACATATTGTCGTACACTGACTGCATCTAAGTACCTCGTCAAGTGGTATAGAAGAAGAGAAAAGGGCGACATTGTGGGGCTGCACGTAAAAAGCTGAAACGTATTTAACTTAATTGGCCGACATTTTTTGTTTGGCACTTTTTTGAGCTTCTTTCCTCGTAATTGTCAGCGGCATGTCCGTTCGGTGTCGACGCCAGGATAAAGGACTTTTAATTCCCAGCTGTAGGTACCAGGTACAGCGTCAGCTCTGTTTGCTTTGGAATTCTAAACCGTCGATAAAGATAACATACCACAATGAAGCAAACAACTTTAATGATACATTCACTTATTTCATAGCACTCGAATCTTGAAGTGCTAAGGTGCCAGCAAATTGCATTAAATGAAATCAGCTGAGAATCACAGCATATATATATGTGAGGATTAATCAGTATTTGTCTGTTCCAATATAAGCTACTTCTCGAAAGCTACGTCTTGGAATTCATTAAGCAAATTAATTAGGCTCGAAATTGCCAAAGAAGCGTTAATTAAATTAATTTATGTTGAGCTACAGTTATTTGGAACGATAGCTAGTACTCATCGCGAATAAACGGTTCTTAAAAACATAATTGTAACTTAGAAAATTATAAGTGTCTGGCGATGAGAAAGTAAGAAAGAGTAAAGATGTCGAGACTAAGGATAAACGAGAAATTGGAGTGAGAAGAAACTAAAGGAGTGGGTGATTATATAGATGTAGATTTTTATATATGTGTATAATCGCAGACGATGTTAAAACCGTTATATGCATTGGAATGCAATTCGATATCAAAACAGTTCCAATCCAAGGCTGCAAATTATAAAAAAACACATAGTGGTATACAATACTAAATAACTTAACAGCAAATTAAGGACTCCTGATTGAGGGCATTGCGGTATTTGGCTGCTACATTGCTGTGGTATAAAATGTATAATTTTCTTATTATCTAAAGACGGCAACGGGACTGCCAGCCACAAGCGGAGTCAGAAAAGACTCCGTGAAGACTTTCGAAGCACGGGCAGAATATAATAAAATGAGTTCCGTAAACAAGTTTCCAAAAAAATATATCGAGCTTGAAAAAGAAAAATAGAAGTGTAGAGTAAGGAACAGAGAGAAACGAAGCTTTTGTCTGGTGGATTTGAACGTTTTGGGAAGGTAGAAGGTAAAATAACGTAAAATCCTTGCCACCAACCGATGGCTGCATAGCCACCGAGCTTATGAGTGTGTGTGTAAACGTGTGTGTTGGCCACAAACTTTTGCAAAAATTGTAGACAATTCAACCGAACCTATTCAAAGCCCCACCTTCTTGGCCAGCTCATTTTTATTTAACTTCGCTCATTTCATTCCATTTTCCCTGCATTATTTTTGCCATTTTCGTTTAGTTGCTTTTCTTTCTTTCCGACAGCGCTCGCATTTTCCCTCATGTACTTTTTCCCTTTGTTTTTTTTTTTTCCTTTTTTTTGTCCATTATGAAATGAATTGCTTTTAAAGAAATTACAATGCGGCAGCTACCAGAAATTTCCCCAAGGGCTCCCATTTCGATTTCGATTTTCAAAAAAAAAAAAAAAAAAATAGCCCAAAAGAAAGAATGAAAAGTTCTTTAGATGCTAATTGCTTTTTGGGACTTGAGCGCGAGCACTATGATCCATTAAGTTGCCGCAGATGCATCAGCTGTTGCTATTGTAGCTGTTGCATCAAGTGTCAAGGGTCGACAGCACTAGGGCCTTCGGTTAGCCGGCATTTTGCTGTCAGGCGACAGTAAGTTGTTGTTTTTGTTACACCTGATGTGCTTATAAACAAATGACACGCAACTCTTTGGGGTGTCGGTTAGACTTTGTATGTGTAACGGCATGTGCGAAAGGCAACACACATGAGCTCAATGAAATGTTGGCTTCTAAAGCAGCTGTGTTACATATACGAAACGTCGATCAATTTTTGCATGCATACTTTGACGGCAAAAAATCACGCCAAAAATCACATATAACAAGAGAACGCATAGTATACATAGACACACGCGAGTCCCAAATTCATTCATACATAATATAGTATGCTCGTCTCTACAGTCTGCTTGGCATCTCTATGCGTGTTCTTCATTGTGATGCGTGCCGCCAAAGTGCAGTGGCGCTTCTGCCAACACTGCCTGAAAGTTAAAAACGCAAGGTAGCGTGTCTGATGTCCAAAACAAAAAAAAACAAAATAAAAATAAAAATAATGTCGCGTAGGCGTCGACGCAACAATTTCAACGACTACATCGCAAACAATATCAACAATCAATGCAAAAGAATGAGAGTTCCCTTAATATGTGTTACAATTTAAAAAAATGTATCAAATATAGATCTTGTATTGATATATTGATTGCCACGATTGATAGTAAATAAGAAATACGCATAAAAAACATTTTGTTAAATGTTAGCCGCAAAAAAATGTCAAAACAAAAGTTAGGCGCCATTTACAGAAGCTGTCAACTAAACATGAAATTCATTTTGCTACCGTTGCTTTCGCGCTGCTTGTCGCAGTCACAGGTCCACTTAAAGTGCCAATAACAACATCAAGAAGAGCAAGTGAGCCAACACGTTGACTTAATCTATAGATCCTCTTAATGGATCTGCGCCAAATTCACGCATAAATTGCCATTGAGTCGGGTGAGAAAAGCGTAGCGCTAAGCTGTTAAATTTAACGAGCAGCTCTTCTGTCCTGTGCTGCAGTAGTGTAGCAGTTCAGTCCTCAGCTCATTAATTTTTGTCAACGTGCAAACAAAAGGCGCAGGCAATCGCAGTAGCTGGCCAGAGGCGAGCTACCAAACGATTGGAATGAGATAAAAAAGTAAATAAACTGCAAAGATTCGGCACAAAAGCTGAACTGAGGGGCAGCGAGACTTGAAGATGGACACCAGACCCTGCTGGTGAGTTCAGGACCCCGCGCTAATCGTACAACTACACTTAAAAAAAAAAAAAAAAAACCGAATTCTAACCATTCAGTCCCACTCAATGACCAACCGAATTAAGTTGTTAACGCATTATTTGCATATTTCGAATCGGTGGATGCCACATTAAGATGCCTCCATTTACATATTAATTGTGGAAAAGAATTTTAAGCAAGTATAAGGGCACACATACGCAACACATACATAAGATGGCAATCGAGCATGAAATCCTGCAAAAGACCAATTGGATGATCGCTTTAAGGACTGCCTTTAATAAAGTGATATATATTTTTTGCGGCAAAGTTGAAAGAAATTTTTCGGAGAGAAGATATCTGGTAATCATCGGACCTAATGTTGGCAACTGTCAAATAAAAAAATTAAATATAAAACAAATATTTTATTTGGTTTTTACGTTGGACGCTTCTTCAAGAATGGTCCTACTTGTCCTCCTACTTTATAAAGATCTCAGCAAAAAGAACATACAGTTAATGAATAAAATATATAAATACCCATTGGAATCGCTAAAATCATTACAGACGTCAACTGTGCCAGAAACAGCACTAACTAGTAAAATAAAAGAAACAACTGGAGTACAACAACAAAAATGAAAACAACAAGAATGGCACAAAGGCAACTCATTTATTTTATCGATTAAACATTTTGTGATTCGCGCAGCGGAATCTTGAATAAGCTCGGCAAAAATTTGTTATGTGCGCGTTTGGAAGAATGTATCTACTGACACACACCCATAACTCATAAGCACACACACGCATAGGGGCACATACACAAACGGCGCGACATCAAAGCATTGGCTAAAGCAACTTGGAAGCCTTTTGACAGCTGTTGTAAGGGGAGGAGCAACCAGATGGTTATTCAGAAGCAGCTGTTGCTGGAGAGTGGCGATGGGCGATTGACCCGTGTTGCTACCCGCCTGGACGCGTAGGCTTGGTTTTCTGCTCCCCTACCCATTTTATAGCGTTAGCTTGACCTCTGATTCTTAAATTTCGAAGGTCCTGTATGTGTTTGTGTTTTCTGCAAATGACGGGCTGTGTTCAGTTAGAATTACAATTTATAAATTTATTCAATTAATCGGATAAGTGGTATTTTTGATTTTAGTTAGACCGAAATCGGACGCAGTAAGAAAAAAAAGACAGGCTATGAAAAATATCACCTGCCCCTAATGAACTAAGCTGAGGTAAATAACACGCCCAACCCAGATGCCCCACACTCTTTGCTCCACTTCAGCGCACACCGCAGTTTTCAGTGCTTGGCCCATGTCCTGGTGTTCTTTATACTTCGGGGTGGATTTTTATGGACGCTTTCACTTTATTCAAAAAATTATTCGCTTTCAGTCAGCACAAAAACACCAAATGTTTCTATACACTTTTAAAATAGGCGCGCTCTAGCAAGGTGGCTTTTGGATTAAAGGTTGTTAAGGTTAAGGCTTGGCCTGAAAACTCACAGATACTTCACTGAGGAACCAAAATGGACTATTACTCATCAGATGTTCGAATTGCGCTCTTTAAGTTGACGTTAATAACGGTTTTACATTACGTGCTTTTAATGTATGGGGCAATTGGCAACAAAGTTTTCGAAAATGAATCAAAACTCAAGTGAAGGAAGGTTAAGAGAGAGGTAGATAGCTGCAGAATGTGAGGTAGATAACAAACGGCAAGAGCAGACGGTAGTTTGGCGCTTTTAATGGTTGCCACGCCTACCCCCTATAGGCTGCGCATATGGAGCAGCACTATTTAGGCTTCGATACGCTGCATTACGCAATGGTGTTAATTACACATACACTCACACTCACCCACTCATGCAGACATACACATAAATGTATAGTGTTGGATAGGCTAAAATTGCAATTAGGAATTAAAACAGTGCATTAACTGCATCAAAACAATGTTGAGGTACCAGAAATTAGTATGTCGTGACCATCTATACGATATGATGATATTAGTCCTATAAGATTTGAAATTGGATATTTAAAATTTTGTTTTCCTTTATGAAGTATTGGGGTATCAGATCTATTTGGAAGCAGTAGAGCAATTTTTCTAGTGGGTTAATAGTTTCAAGAGGCAAACATCTAGCTTGCTGACTAAAGTGCATTACAAAGATGTTTTAGTGTTGGTCTCTCTAAGTCTGATATCACACCCGCTCTCACGCCCGAGTAACCGTAATTAACCGAACGGCTCGGCGATATCTAGTCTGATATACTTTTAACCCCAATGAACCCTTGAAGGCAAAGCACCAGCGACGGCGACGCAGGCGCAACTAATGAGCAGCAGCAGGCACAGGATGATGAAGTAGGGGTTAGGAACCAGGAAAACCACCACCATCAGTATTGGCCAACTGTTCTCTATCCATTTGGTCCAATCCACTCCCCAGTCCCTAGCACCCATAATATTCCTTTGGTCAATTCGCTGACCGAACTTGAAATAGACCTTCGCTGTGAAAATTTATATTGTGCTCTATGGGCTGATATGTACATTTTCATTTGGCATATGGTCACCAGGTCCTGTGGTCCACTGGCCTGCTGGCCGTACATAAATAGTAAAACATATGTCAGGCATTGTGGCTTACGAAAACTCTGGGAATTCCGGAATTTAATATTACGAGTATATTTAGGAGCATGTAGATAATAGCTTATTTGAACTTATTCGATATACTACAATCATTGATCCTAAACATTTAATAATAAATTGATGATTTCAAATTATCAATAAAATTTGTAAAAATAAGCTTAAGCTAAATTATTTGGCATTAAGATAAAAGCTGACCCTCCTCATACATATTAGGCATTGAGCATTAAGGACAATCCATTATTGAGCAACGCAGCGGCAATAATGAATATAACGAATGACAATTTCAAATAGCAACAAAGATTGAAGCCAGAAGGAAACGCTGCGCCACTCACTGCAATCAATAACAATGTGTGCAATACCAACTGAGCACAACAACTACGGGTTGATAATCAATAAAGTCAAAGCAGGACTCATATATCCATAACAACCAACAAGTGGAACCAGCCAGTCGATGCCGCTGGTCGTGCAGTCAACGACGGAGCTGGATTTTGAGTTAATGCTGCAATCGTAAGGTTCCATTGGTGCCGATTTCTGCATTTGTAGTTCTTGCCTTTGTAAAGAATAGAGAATTCACTTGGCCGAGTAGAACGATAACAGGATGCCTAAGTTAAATAAATGTAATTCCAAAACCAGACGCGGAATGATAGAAATGCATTCATTGCTAGAAATTTAAGTATATATATATATGATATTATAAATTTTAATAGAGCGGAGGATTGTTAGGCTAGAGTGAGCGGAAGGCCGTTGGCATTTCCATTGCCCGGCTGAGCTGCCAATTAATTGCAGGTGTAGATGGCAAGGTGACAATTTTGCGTCAGTCGAGCGAGCAGCGGGTCAGTCAGGACCAGGGGAGGGCGAAGAGCTTCAATGGGGTAATTTTGGCGAGAAGTAATTGTCTTTTAAGCCCACCGCAAGCCTGGCAAATTATGCACTCAGCCTGACGATAGCGGCACAGTAAAAAAAAATTATAAATAATATAATATAGGAACGAAGACCGAACATGAATACAACGAAGATGAAACACCCTTATTGAGAGCCAAGACTTAGCAAGTAAATAAAAGTCGATATCTATCAAGCACACTTTCGGTTTACACCAACTATACTAGTTTTAATAGAAGCCATGAACTGAAAAATAATTAACTTTCGTGCTACAGTTGCACTCGTCGGCTATTGCTCTTCCACTGCTGATCAGTTGTGTACCAAATAAAGGGCTCAGTTAAGGGATTGTCTTGGTAGCTTTATGCATGTTTAAAGCTTTTATATGAATTGTGATGAATGAATGAAATTATTATTTTTGTTTCAGTTTTTCTTTTGTACTTTCAAATTAAATATACACAATTATATGAAATAGCATGAACTTTTGGCCGGCAAAGTCGACGTGACTCGAGACCGACGATTAGGCAGGAATAGGAACACACTAAGAAATCAGAGATAAGGAATGCAGGGAGTCCCCTATGCATTTCAGTGGTTCACTTTAATTTCACGCAGCTCTGCCGATATGCATAAGAATTATAATTTTCATGTTGAGAGCTGCAACTATAGCGCAGGTATGGTTTAATTGCACCTAATTTATGCGAGCACAATTATCTGCATAGGCAAATTAAAAATTGGTTGGAAGAGATGCCAGTACATACGAATAACAAGGAATTGGAAAAATGATTTACTTTACTCGCTTTCAGTGATGGAAACGTCTAAGTAATCATACATGGATGAGAATATTTGCCACCTCTTCACAGCACAAGTATTGACCCGTGGCACACTCACCTTTTACCGTTGCGTCGTCTTCGCTTGGTTGCGTAGACGGTGCCCAGTTGGCTCATTGCAAGAGCAGAATTCGTGATGGACGCCGTTGTGAATGAATTATTTGCTTGCCTTCTTTTATATATTTATTTATGTTTTTACTGGTTATCCCACATTCAGAATCTACTTTGAAGGATACAGCTATAATGCTCATACAAGTACGGCCTAAGTGTATTTCAAACTAGTATTAATTTTACATTTGTCAGGAGTTCTGCTACTGTCGTTTCTGCGGCAGCATCCGAATCTCTTTCGTTTTTGCCACGATTCTTTCCCGTTATTTTTGTTTAACATTACGTCTCACGTTTATATAATATCTTGCACTTCTCTTCTCCTTGTTGATTGTATGGGTGACCAACGTAGGAATTGCCTAAGCTGCATAGAAGCATTATTTTAGATTCATTAAACGATCAAGTAATATTATTTCACAAAATTTGAGTTTACAGTCAACTGCCCGAATTTAATTAATTTGATCCGATAGAAAATTGGAAAATGTTTACGGCATTCAGGAAATAATATTCTGCCCTGCATTATTAAATAGCTGGCCGGAATACATTTTAGTTGATTTAAATTTGTTTCTTTTTACTGTTGAATTTCTTTCTTCAATCTTAGCACTTTTCTTTTACATTATAGTTGCTGGTTGGTATCGCATTGTTGGTGTCGAAGCTCGAAGACTCCAATCAATCAACAGGCCAAAAGCAACAGTGGCATGCTAATCATATTTTAGTCTTTTCCGATGCGAAGGTGTTCCCAGCCACAGGGCGCAGGGCCTTGCGAAGCTGTAAGAGCGACAGTTGGTTGGAATTTTCAAAATGAACGACCGGCCGTCGGGCAAATAATGAAAACAGCACTTCACTCCAATTTTCATAAAACTGCTGAGATCACATGACAGAAATAAAACGTTAATTAAAAATGAGCTTTACATTTTTATCAGAATTGATTCATTTAGCCTTATTTTTTGGATATTCATTTAAATACACTTTATTGCGCTCGAGCTAACACCTCCTCAACACTGGCACTGATCTCTTATTTGTGATGGTCACTGTTCACGGTCGAGGCGCCAGGTGCTGGTGCGAGCACTGCCGACTACGACGGGGAACGCCGTTAGCACGAAAGCTGTTGAAACGAATGGTGTTTTGAATATGAGTGCCAAGCTTAGAGCTGAAAATGTTCACAACGATTGAAATGAAACAGCCACTGTTCTCATGCTGGCACTTAGACGCTCTCACTGGACAATTGCACAGTGCCGACGGAGTTGACTGTTGCCGAAAAAATTATATTTTTTCTGCTAAAATTGTTTTTGTTGTCTTTGGTTTTGTTTTTTACGCGAGGAACGACTTGAGTGGCTCGGTGGCTGCGCGGCCACGTCGACGCTTTGAGAATCCAACAAGAACTAAAGACGAATTCGGAGAAAACCAGTCCTGGTTGAAACGTTTCGGCAATTGGAACACGCCCCTTCGCTCTGCTGTGTATCGCTTGTTTTTGTTTTCAAGTCGTCCTGGCAACGTGATCATAAGGTAAGCAACGTCGTGAGCGAAAAAGAGAGACCCAACTGTTCCATTGTCAACGTTTCTTGATGTGCGCGCGCTTGGAAAGTGCCAATTGCAACGGCCAATTATGGAAGTATGCTCTGTCTCTTTTTACCGCACGTTCGTAACTTGCTGGTTGATTTTGCGCTCAAAGCAAAAGGGGCGTATGCTTACCACTGCACACAATATCAAATATTGCTTTCTCTGTCTTTCACAAGGGGAACTGTTATGCCTTATTTTGTATGTAGAATTTCCTATATTTAAGTCTTTCGAATATGTTAATATAATATTATAATATTAATTCTAAATTATTTTATTTATTAAAAATAATAATAATTATAAATCAAATTATCATTTGCAAATCATATGATTCTGGTTATTGAATAAGCTTTTAATTGGTCATTTTATTATTACACGTAACTCAACCGAGTTTATTAAATATTAATTTTACGTTAATTTTAATTTGACCGAAAATGCAATTGAATATTATTGGAAAAATTTTAAAGAAAACGCCTGCCTCAAAGCAATAATAAAACCAATTAAATTACTGCCATATGTTCACAAGTAACCGCAGCACTCGTCACAGATGTTTCATTCCATGCTTAACGGTTCAATGGATTGATATTGCTTTTCGCATAAGAAACGGAACTCAGGAAGATTCTAATAATTATTTAGCTTTTTATCCGGCTACTTTTAACCATCATATAAAATTTTATTTGCTTATCACATTTACTAAATGAGCTTCGATGGATTTCAGGAGCCCGTAAAAATTGATGACTCGTAAATGAGTTGATCGGTGTTTCTATAGTCAGAATTTTCAAAATAATGAACATTAAATTTTTATTCAAGTAATATGCGTGCAGGTTGATCTCTAAAGGGAATTTCGGTCTGGTTTTGGTGTAGTCTATATATCAAAAATTCTCGCAGATAAGGCTCAAAACGGAAGACAAATGGTAAATTTAATGAAAATTGTATAAAACCTCTGTATAAAAGCAACTGCTCAGTGCAGTCTAACTCCATCTCCTTACACTTAACGAAAATATATAAAATGAGTTGAAATAGAAGAAGCAAAGCTGGTTTCTACAACATTTTTACCACTATTCCTGCATTGTCTTGCAGAATAAATACAACATCTGTGTCTCCCTCTTAGACTCGCATGCGATTCCTGCAGTCGCAGCTTATCAATTTACGCTTTCAACTCGGGCAACTGATGAGTCGCAGGTGGCTTTTTGCATTAACCAGCCCAAGACGCAGTCGATGTCGAAGACTCGTAGAATTACGCTTGTCGTCTACGTATATCAATTTTCACGACGATCCCTTTCTCAGGCGACCAGCGTGCTCGAGTCGAAGTCCTCAGCTGTTTTGAGGAATTATGTGTTTGTATAATTTTTTGCCGCAGGCTTTTAATATACCTCAGACTGTCAGTTCTGCCCCTTACATGTGCCCCCGTCTGTGCCTAATTTCATATAACAAGTTTCTCATTACGCGCAAGTTTTTGTTTTAATTTTTTAGTTCTGTGGTTCGAGCAGCTGCCTGGTCGCATCAATGTCAAAGTTGATAGCTGACGATTCAGATCTAGACAAGCGCTATAATTTGCCAATTAAGTGGTTCATTGTGTAGTCCCTTGATCTCTAGATCCATATCAATGGTTGATGACATTACTGAAAAACAGACTGGAAAAAATAAAAAGAACAAATATTGCTGAAGACCTGCATAGCTAAGGAGGTGTCTGTGCAAAAAACCTTACACAAATCATTTGTGTGTTTGTATTTGTGTCAATTAAATATAATTATTAGCTTACCAGCTCAAAAAAAATGTGTATATGTAAAATCAAAAAACAAGACAAAGCTATAAAGGATACACAAAGTGCACATTAAATGGCTGACAACCACAATAAGCAAATATTTACATTAGTCACATATGCACCACAGAACTTCACATAGACTTAGTCGGCTGGGCTGGTTGCTAAGTAGCTGCAATTATTAATTGCCATTTGCGACAATTCAGCGCCCACCAAAATGGCGGCTTTTGTCGCAAAACAAACTAACAAACAAACAACGAACTACCACGGCAGCGGCAGCAGAAGCAGTAGCAGTAGCACCACTATGTCATTTTAGACATAACAAAGAATGCAAACAATGGCCGCAAACAACAACAAGTACAACAATCAGAACAACATCCATAAAACAGAGCCCAGAGTAAGCGATGAATTGCGCGTGATAAGCGAAATGTGGACGTCAAAGTGAACACCACCAAAACCAAAACACCAGCCCAAATGAATAATAAAAATACGAAGTTTCTAAGGCTATTCGACCCACAGATACCCTGAGGTGAATTTATATGCCGAAATATATTATAAATCCGTATCTACTATCCGGGAAGAATATAAGCTTTAATCTAGATCAATTCTATACTTAAATTTTTGTAAAATCATGATTTTTTAATGCTTTTATTTTTCATTCTAAGGCACCTAGACTTAGATCAAAACTGATCAATAACCAGCTCCTATATTCACACGATTTTTCATATATGTACTGGATCCTAAATGCGTATATCTAAAATAAAAAGTATCTAAAAAGTCTCTGCTGTAGTTGAAACTAGTAGCTGCATGTCATATCGCGTTGTGTGTTGTTTGACGCTGTCATTATACTTAATACGCCCCATACGTCGACCAATCGATGCATGCAGTCCACTTGCGCCTCAACGGGCTACCTATGTCACTTACTCATGCCACATTATTTATATTAAAGCCTGAAATAGCGAAAAATATCTAAGATGAGGCCCCGCAGTTGCGGGTAGAAAGAGATTTCTTGTTCATATGATTTATTGAGAGATGAGACCCGTGGATACTAACGGGTCTTGGTCAGGGCTCTATCGGAAAGAGTAATCAGCAGCAAAATTAATAAATTCAGTGAGTTTAATAAAGTTCAAAAGCAACAGCTAAAGCAAGAGGAGAACAACTTACAAAACAACAATACTCGCTTTCATCGGGAGGTACTGACTACACAATATCCCTCGCATTAATAAATACATAAATATGTAAAAGTTCGCGAATATTTGGTCTTACTGTGAAAATTCGAAATACAATACTGAAAAATACAACTCTATGCAAAATGGATTTAAAACTTATTATTTGGATAGTAAGAGAAACACCTGTTTGGCCATTTGCAATTATTGCAGGGTATAAGAAACTTAAACTGGAAACTGGTCAGTGTGGCAGACATTAAGCAGCCGGAGCTCGAATCCTCAATTGTGACTTTCGCAGAGTGTGCGTTGTATCTACCTCTGGGGTCAACGCCGCAAAGATGTTCCCAGAAAGATCAGCAAATGAAGATCTCAATGGGCTGCTCCTTGTCTATGCAGTTGGCTTGCAGCGCACAAATAAATTCAATCTAAATTGTAAGTTTGTTTAGACTACATGAAAGATGCGGCAAATACCGATTCCAACAGTCAAAAATAAGTATGAATGCTTGTGCGTCTATAATCAACTAGAAGATATCCTATAAACGTCCAGAGAAAAATTATAATACAAACTTTTTAAATATAATGTTTTTAGCTATGCTTGTATTTTGATGTATTTTTTTATTCCTTTTTGCCAAACTTTGCTTTTAAAAATACTTTATAATTTTTGGCAACTGTATGTCAAAAAAAAAAAAAAAGTACATTTTGATATTCTTTATGGCAATTCCTATTGGTAAGTACCCTAATCTGATCCTTTTAGGTTAGAGGGTAACAACGTAATAATAATAGTGCACAAAACCTTAGATTGCAGGCTTAGTTGAAGTCTGGCATTGCGTTGAGCTCCGCAAATCACCTAAATGAATCGGATATTTCATTCTATTGCTGTCTCTTTTCCTCACTATGTCGCTCACGCAAGCATACCAAATTTCAACTTGGTCCGTTCATGATTGCCAATAGCCAAGCGCCTTCTTGGCTATTTTGCCCACTTTTTTTTTTTTTTTTTTTGGTTGTGGGCGCAAAAGAGATTGATCTAATGTAACTTCCAAGTCTTTTCTTGCGACTTCAGCTCAACTGCAGCTCTCCAGGTCCAACACAGCTCCAAAGCTCCCAAGACTGACTAGAAGAAGCTGTACAGACGGCAGCGGCAATTTGCTATCTCGATGATTTATGAACCAAACGCTTTTTGGTGGGTGTTTACACAACCAACTATACACAAACAACACTTACAAAGAGGAATGTTCTAATGCAATTGAGGAGTCTATGTACTCCCATTGCAATCGCGGTTGAGATGGCGCTGGGCAACGGCAGCGCCAACTTTTGATGGATTTGTACGAAACATTTTCAATTCAAACAACTTAAAGCCCAGCGCTAGCAGCAGCCTCAACTGTGGCCCAGCACCAGCTCTAGCTCTGACGGCAAGTGATGTGCATCACGGGAAGAATTAAAAAGCACCATCAGACTATGCGGCACGTTTCCTCATTTTTCGGCCGGCGAGTGCTGGTTGTTGTTGTCTGAAGATCCCCTTGAATCTTGTTTTGTCCTGATTAATGCTACACCGCGGGCTTTAAATGTAAACAGTAATGATATTGTTGCCTGGTTCGAAACAGAACACGTTCCACATTGAAGCAGCAGTTAAAACAAGCTTTTTATTCTAAACGATTCAATCTGCTAAGTCAGCAATAACTATCAATACTCTTTGATAGCCCAAGTCAAGATGGTTTGCCCTATGCGATGTATTTAACAAGTCTATATTCCTTAAATATTTATATATATATAACTTTTTTAATGAGTCACATATTTGTCATATTTATCAGTTAAGAACATAAATAATTTTCAATATGTCTTGGATGTATATAATTAATAGCAAATTATAGGGTATACTTATTCACACCAAGAATTGTTTGATCTTTGGGCCTCGCTAATATGATGTCTAAATAGATGGAAAGGGCAGTACACTTAGTAATAGCTCCAAACAGTGGTGAATAGCAGACTGCTGTAGGGCATCATTGGGGGCGTGGGCGATAATCGAGAATTTATGTTTATGCAACGTTTTGAGTCTACGTTTATTGAGCAAACGTTACACTTCCTGTTTGCTTCAACTCTGGCTGCCAGTCTGGACAAGACTTATCTTGCGTCTTGGAGAATTCGAAACTTGGCATTACCCTAATTGCCAGCGTTTAAGATTCCAGAAGAGCACTTCGATCCTCACCTGTCGGTCTGTGCCGACCCATTAATCAGCCGAAAATGTTGATATTTCTTTTTTCAATAAACTGCGCATAATGATAAGCGCCTAAAGGCTGTCACAGCGATCCGGCTATAATCTCTGTTCCGGCCCAGCTGCCGAATTGTCAACATAATTGCAGTGCGAAACACCAGCAGCAAAGCTCGCTGCGCGACTAATGGTAGCAAATAACAATGATTAAGAGACCAAGGGAATCACAAGAGTAGAAGACGCAGATCGTAAAGATGTGAGAGACCCACAAGGCTGTATACACTGTGAAGAATCTGCGTATTGTTAATGTTAGTTTCCTAATAACTAAATAAAAAATCGTATAGAGGTAAAAAAATTAAATATAAATAAATAAATAAAGTAAGTACAATATTGAAAAAATTCAAATTGTTCATAAATTTAAACAGACAAAAATAAGCAACACAAATTGTGTTCTTCTTTGGGTGTATACTTACCATAAGATCTAGATGCCAGGTCGGTTACCGTCCAGGTCGGTTGATCGTAAAACGAACAAAGGCAAAACCTGTTGACATTGATATTGATATCAGCTCCGTCCAATGGTGCCCAGCTGACGGCTGGCGACTGTGGAGAGAGCGGCAGTCACACACTCGAGTGGCACACGTCTGTCATAAATCAACCAGTGGATCGAGGAGTCGCTGTGCATTGGTTCACCCAGTTCTCACGTTGCGAGGGTGTAGCTCGCTTTCGGCCACGTAACCCGATGACTTGTGCATTCTTTCACGGCTAATTTAACCGATTAGCAGCCTGCTGGCAGGTAGTTGCTCCAGTCTTCAATACAACAACCTACCTAAAGAAGGTGTCTGGCGATGCATATTGAAAGTGACTCTAGATTTGCGGTTAGCTCTTGTTCTTAAGTTTATGATTGTGTGGGTGCGAATGCAACTACATGGTTTCGCAACCGATATATAAGGCCCACACACGTTGTTGAAAGTCCCTAATTTCATCAATAACTGTACACATGCACAG
>JABVZY010000307.1:8208532-8223360 GCA_020883555.1 Drosophila nannoptera
AGAGTCTCGAGTATAAAAGCAAGCGTGACTGCATTTCTTGTGCCTCATTTCACGCTGAAGTGTCGTATACTCACACAGCTAAACACCCATTTACACACATCCACTAATTCACTGCCGACTTAGTCTGAACTTTTGGCTAGACTTATGCTCTAGTCCATTGTAATTGTTCATAAAATGCAGCTATTACACGCAATCATGAAAAACTTTAACTATTTCCAATTGTCCTTAGGCATATACTCTGAAGTAAGCTATTTAATACGACAAATATTTAATTTAATTTACGCCATGATTGGAATAAATGCCATGTTATATATCGCTATTTTAAAGGAAATTATTTGTTGATTCATTTTTAATAATTTTCGCTAGTGAATATCCCACGTAGCGAAACTCCCTAATGTTCTTCTTCTTTACACTCTGTGCGTCCCAACACATGTGTATTGCCACCAGTACACATACACACTGACACTCACGTGAAGTTTTAACTACCATTTGACCAGACAGCCTGTCTATAAAAGCCAGCCAAAGACCACAGCCTGACCAAGGAATTTCTTGCATAAAGCCAATTAAATTAAGAAATCTGATGCAACTCCAATGATTTTTTGTTTGCTTGTGACTCTTATGCTAAGGTTTCTTCTGTGCGACTTTTTTCACTATGAAGAGCGGGTATATTTAAAACCTAAAATTATTGTAAGCGAAAATATTAAATGTAACTACTAAAAAAGTAGTTCTGAATTATTACTACCAGAATTATATCATAAATCTTTATCAAAAATATTAGGCAATTGTTATAGTATTGTAAGTATTGGTTGGCAGGGTATCGTGCAGTCCATTTTAAGCGACTCTCTTTTTAACCAGAACTTTTTGTTGGGAGAACGTGAATCCCATCGCAAAGACGAGACATAGCAATTGGTATTTTACAGCAAGCAACGCTTCCGTCCACCTTATTTAACATAAATTGAATGGCTACTGAAATACACATCCAGCCAGTGCTTATCTGTAGCCGAAGACCGTGTTCCACCAACACTCCCGACCCGTCCATTCCAGTTTCTTTAATTTTCATTGACCAAAACGACGAAACGACCTTTACAAGAATTGCAAGCGTCGGAGCGCGAGAGAGAGACAAATCACGACCTGTGAAGCAAAGCAGAGGGCAACTGTCAGACTGCGATAGGCATGTGGTTGGTGGTGGCAGGGGATTCAGGGAGTATTCGTGAACAGAGTGTTTGTCTGTTTCACACCTCAAAACTCCAAAAACCTGACCCAACTAATAAGGCAGGGAACTGCAGTGCTAACTAAAAAGACCACAACGAGCAAAAAGAAAAAACAACTTGGCACAATAAATAAAATCCCAGTAGCTACCTTTGGAGTCTGTCTTTGTAACCGGGCAATTCCACGTTTATACGATAAATAAATGCGTTAAGCTAACGATCTCCTTTTTTAAAATGTACTATTCCAGAATCAAAACATTTGTTTTTTCTTTTTTTTTTTTTTTTATACACATGTTAAAAAAGATTTATCTTTTCACCTAACTATATTATATGTATCTATTAATTGTTGTAAATAACGCAAACAAAAGAAGTGAGTTGTCATCAAATATGTTTAAATATACCACGAATATTCTCAAAAGCATCGCATGAACGCAGTTACAATCCCCCGTTGGCAACTTGGTCGGATGCTGGAGTGCTGTGCGATTTTCACAAGTTGATATCGCAAACACAAAATGTTAATGAGCAATTTCGAGATGGTGCGAAATGATTTCATTATATACATTTTTTATTTTCTTGCATTGGCAGTTAGACACTGTTCATCTTGGAGCATCGACTCTTATTACTTTACTTTTCGCGGTCTCAGTTGAACTTTTCATTACACTCGTCCGCGGTATGATAAGTGTTTTGCTGGTTGGTCTAGAAGCATGTCATGTCACATAATCCAAACATATTCCCAAGAAAAAAATAAAAATAAATAAAGAAAAAAATCAACCGCTTGGCAAATTTCTTAATCATTTGGACCGAATTTTGGGATGGCACTAACGCATAAGTAGATCATTTATAGACGAAATATACAAAATGTATATGATGTAATGTTGTAATACAAGTTGTTGGGTATCAAAAATCTATACGATGAATAATTTTATTCATTATTGTTACTGATTCATTCACCATTGAATTTATTATTGTCTGCCATTTCATAGCTGCTCCGTTCGCAGTTTCTGGAATATAATTTATCAACACGCCATGAATATAAAAGGCAGAGACTGTCACCTGCTTCGTAGCGTAGATACGTTTCATGTCTCATTTTCCCTGCGTTCCCTGTTGTGTATTCGATACTTCAAAACAGTGTTCCGCCACATATATAAGGTACAACAACATTGATCCATTGAGCCACATTGAATGATTAAAACATAAATTGCATTCAATGTGAGCCCTCTTGAAGTATATCGTGTAAAGATACTGCATCTATAGAACTGTCAAGGGGTAACTACTCGCGCACTAAAATTACACGTAATTAAACTGAAGGACATTAGTGTTTTTATATTTAAAACAACAAGACGCGACATGCATGTTCTCCCTTTCTTTGCAAGTATTTACCATGCATAGCCACATTAAATTGAAGTATTTATATGTTTGTATCAAGTCGATGATAATGCCAAGCTATGCAGATACCCTTTGTAGTACCCTTTAAAATATATGTTTCGTGTTACTGTATTGTTGGCGTAGGCGTTGTTAAAAATGTTACTTATACTGTATCTAATCTCAATGAATCTACCCAATACTTATTCTACTTGCAGTGTCACACATATTGTGATGCGAGTGCCCCGAGAGAATGCTATTGGATTGATTTTTGGTAAGCCAGCAAAAATCTATTTGCCATGGATCACAACTACATAACTCTGTTACATCAGATCTTACTCTAACCAATCTAAAAACGGATAAATCTGAAATGCTTGAGTTTGCAGTAAGCTCAAACAACGCTTGCAGCTTAAACTTGACCAACGGGCAACAAGTGCAAGCCGGCACTCTTTTTGGTGGCGATTTCGGTTCAATTGAAGCAGGGACTTGCATCAGCGTGTCCCTAGTTTTACCCACTGTAGTAAGTTGCATTAATTTTATTAATATTGCTTTTAATATCCAATGTATATTGTAGTCCCTTTTTAATCGTGTGGGTAACTGTGATATTGTCATTACATGCTTAAATCACCAGATTGAGGTAACCAAAACAAAGCATAAATTGTTTTTTGACACACGTTATGAAACTTTGGATCCCAGTAACCATTCGCTTCGCAGACGTAAAGATTTTACTGACTGCAAAAATTGGGACAAAGAGTATTTGAAAAACTGTACACCAGTCAATTGTGAGGAACGTTATTTCGGAAAGCGTAGCTTTTATAATACAACAGCGGAACAGTGTGAAGCGATTCCACCTTGTATTGGGGACGCAATGATATATGACTTCTATGCCAACGAGTGCACTGATATGAACAATTTCATAATGGATGAGGAAATTGCGCAGCTGAAAAAGGGCAAATTTGATAACAACCTTTTGGAGTTGCAGCCGTACGTTACCAAGAGATCGGTAAATAAACTAGCTTATGTTAATATTATTTTGCTTAAGGTATAGAACATAACAAATTCTAATAAAGGCTTAGGTCATGACTGCAGATTAGCTGAGGTCTGTATTGCTTTGGATACAGAAGGAGAACAGACGGATTAATTCGATATATTTGGTCTAGTCGTTACCAATAGCCGCGCAGTACCCACAAATGTCAATTCCAATGCGATTCTAATGTGGCCATGCTAGGTACGCAACAGAAATTTAGTTCTTGCTATTTCTTATTCGTTATTAAAGGAATGAATATAGATACTTAAATTATATGTTGATTTGGAGCTGTCATCTACGTAATTCAATAGCGCAGAGTCGAAAATATTGAAGAATGTCCTAGTTGTTACCACCTGTCACACAGCATAGACAAATATTGCGAAATGAGACGCAGGTGTGCCATAAGTGCTGTGCGATAGCTGACATATCACTGATTTTCAACAATAGGGGTGCGTTAATGTCACCATAAGAGAAATATAAGTAGCGCCACCTATGAGTGGTAAAGCATTTGTAACAGTTTACCTTCACACAACGTTGTTCAATGCTTTGCTGAAGTATAATAAATTCTACTAATATGCTTATGGCGCCGTGGCTTAGTTGGTTAAAGCGCCTGTCTAGTAAACAGGAGATCGTGAGTTCGAATCTCGCCGGGGCCTTTCGTTTCGAAATGTTGATTTTTGCCGATTTAATCAATTTATTTTACAATAAATCCAGTGAACCGTAGACGCATAACAACGAAGCGCTTATAAAAAATATCGCTCTACTAATTACTTATTTTTATTTATATTTTCTTTAATTACAGAAACGAAAGCCACAATCAAGAGGACATCGATCAATATTTAAAAATTACCGACGCAGACAAACTTCAAGAATATGCAATTTCGAAAAACAAGTATCCTTGGTTGATTTTAATAATTGTTTTCAAAATCTGCAGCATATAATAACAGAAGATCAAATATTGGGCGCGTTACCAAATGTGAAATTAAAAAGAAAATCGATGACAAATTCAATACTAGAAAACTTGTATTACGATTGGTACATGCCATTCCATAAAGAAATCATTGTAAGGAACTCTTATAGACTTAATATGAACAGTAGCGATCCGACTGAAAATTACAGCAGCAGCAATGCAATATTTCCTGACAATTTGGATGCCAAAGCAAAATCTGGAACGTATAATACAATAGAGTGGTTCGTTATGACTGTCCAGGTTTTGCTCATTGTGAGTTGCTAATCGATTAGGTATACCGGAAGCAGCAATTGCTAACTAAATTATTTCAGATCTTATTGGTCATCTTATTTCAAGTCATAGTGACTTTTCTCTCTTATGCAATAGTATGTGTATCCATATACACAATTTTGGAACTTATAGCTGGTCTAAAGCCTGGAAAATTAACAGGAAATCAAATTAGCAAAAAATTGACATGCCGAGTTCGTCAAAAGTCTTATGATATTATGACTTCTGCTAGTCTAATGTCGCAATTAAAATAATAAAATGTCACAGATAAAATGATTAAAATTTATGTTTAAAGTAAAAAAGGATACTATTATTATTATTCTTGGAGGAACCAAAATGAAATGTTAATGAAAATATTAAATATTAAATAAATAATTAGTAAATATAATGAACTATGGGAATACATTCGTTCATTTAGTTCAGTATTTTTTAATCGAACGATGTACGTGGAAGTAGTCTGGTCACATTGGGCTGAAATTGTAAGTCGCATTGTTCGGCTGTTGCTCGGGTAAAAATTTACTGAAATAATAAGATCGCACAAACCGTAAACCCAAAAACCACTTTTAATGTAAGTATTCAAAAAGACAGCAAATATGGGAGCCTGTGTGTGTCGCATGAATCCCGACAATGAGACAATGAGTGTTTCCTCAGCAAGTGCATCACGTCCAGTCAGCGCAGGTGAGTAGCCTTTTTTACGGGCACAATCAATGTTAATCCATTATCGATATGTAATTCTTTGTTGCTGTGCGTGTCACACAGGTATTGCTTTAGGGGGCCCTACGCGAAAGAATCGTCCATTGTGCCATGAAACTATTAAATGGCGTTCGGATGTACCTTTAACCGAAGGTCAACTACGATCCAAACGAGACGAGTTTTGGGATACAGCTCCGGCATTTGACGGCCGAAAGGAGATATGGGATGCTCTTCGAGCTGCTACAACTGCAGCTGAATGTCTGGATTTTCAAATGGCCCAGGCAATATTAGATGGTGCTAATGTGTCAGTTCCCAATGGGTAAGTTAATTTGCAAACACGCCCCTGTAAAAAGTTTCATGGAAGATAGAAACATTTTAATGCAAGTCAAGTTTAGACAGTAAAAAATTATAGATTATTAAATTGTACCTTAAGTCTTACTATGGGAAACATATGCAAGGCTCATTTTCTATAGAACAAATATTTTCTATCGTAATTTTGCAAAAGCTCTGAACCATACTGTTGTTGGATCAGGTGTCTGTAATTCCTTATAATAGCCCAGATGGTCTATTTTTTACATTTAGACTGATGTTTCACATTTCATACATTCACTTATTATTAATTTGTAGCTACCTAACTGAATGTTACGATGAGCTGGGTACACAATACAAAGTTCCCATTTATTGTCTGTCATACCCAATTAACATTGTTAAAGAGGAGAATGGGCGCGACTCGCCAGCAGAATACTCGGAACCTGTCGATGGTGGCACTGAAATATTTCTAAAACTTCGCATATCATCAACAATGACTGATGTTAAACTGCCAGTATACTCTAAAGATACGGTAGGGCAGTGCAAGAAAAAGCTACAGGTGAGTCAGTTAAAGCTAAACTAACGAGAAAACACACCACTTATTAGATTTATATCATTTAGTCTTTGGAAGGAGTTGATGCATGTTGCCAGCGTTGGTTTTACAGCGGGAAGCTGCTTGGCGACAAAGTGCCCATTGATGAGTGCAGCATACACCAAGGCTATGTGGTGCAGGTTATTGTTAATTCGGAGCACTTCAATCATGATAACAGCACGAGTATTGTTCAAATGTCACTTACAAGCTAGCAATGCACTAACATAAAACTAGTCAACTTATGCATAAATATAAGCAACAAACTATGTGAAGAACGTCAACAACAGGATAAAACCAAAAACAACATCAACAATGCCACATATTCAATGAACAGCACAAAGAGCTTAAATGTATATGTAAAGTGCACAATCAAAAAACTTCGACAGCTGAAGTACCGCATAATGTTGATACTTTGAACTATGGCTGTTAGCTTTATTGTTGTATTGCTTCTGCAATGTAAACAATTCTGAGCAATAACAAAAATTATAAAAAAATTAAGAATATGAAAATGGATTCTATATATATATTTTTTTTGATAAAAATTATATATGTGAACAAAATTAAGCAGTAGCTGTAGAACGATCTGAATGAGCAGTTGTATTGAGTAGTAATATTCAATATTGTGCATGAACATTACAATTGAAAATTAAATAAACAAATGTACATTTTTTATGCTAACCTCAACATGAACTGCTAACTTAGATGAGAATCACAAATATTGATAAATCGTTTATTGACTAATTGTAAGTAAAGATTACAAATGTTTCTATGTATTGTTGGCAAAAAGAAAAAATGTAAGCATTGGTAGAATGGTAGATTATGGAAGTAATTGACCAACAAAGCAAAGCAAAAGCAGAAAATCTACATCAACTTTTTATACTGTGCTAGAAAACGTAGACTTAAGAGCCAGGCACAAATTTAAACATATTTTTTTACCAAACTCAATTGAAAAATCAAACCTTATTCTTGCTCATTGTAGTTATTAGGAAGTGGTCGAACAAGGAATCGTAAATATCTGATAGAATATACCCAAGTACCTTATAAATGTATATTATTTCTATTAGTTTTAAAACCATAGCCAAGCGCAATGAAGTCCTTAGTTCTTAAGGAAAAATAAGGTTTTCTATGCTTTTCTGGACATTTATTTATTGAAATTTTAACACCGATTAAACTTTTTTAACTGCATAAAATTAATTCATTGGATAAAAATCAGATTTCATAATAAAAAACTGTTTTTCCTTTCAAACAAGCAGTGAGAGTCTATGGCCATCAAATCAATGGATCAGACAATATAAAATCAAATTCAAATCAATTTTTCGGTGCACTGCTGCTCCTCAAATTTTCATTTGAGTAATTGAAATTCATGAAATAAAATATAAACACGAGAGAATCTTTAACCTCGCGCATCCATCTTCTGCAGTAAAGTCAAAAAGGAAAACGCTGTCGTAATAGTCTAAAACATAAATATAAAGAGGTAAGTACTCGAATAATTTCCTATGTATAATACACTTACAGCTCTAAAGCGGTCCACATTTAGGTTGAATATTTTACCAGCCGTAAGTTGAAACGATCGATGTGAATTTAAAATAAAAATTATATAGTCACTACTCAACTCCTTCAGATGCAGCTGCCAAGGACTTCGCCAGAGCGCATCTCCACAGCGTTTACTGTCCTGGTGCACAACATCAGCAAAATAGCATATAATAAAGAGTTCATAAAGAACCAACAGCAGGTATTGAGCCAATGATACCATCCGCATTATTGAATTTACCGTTGTACTCTTCGTTGACACAAAAGCCACAAGGCACATGAGGAATGTCACCTCGCCTATTTTAAACAACCATATCGGGTGATAAAAACGTTCCATTTTTTCAAGAATCCTTAAAATATACTGGTGCCGCTGCAGGCAACCAATTAACGAGTGTTTAAAAGCGTGGGAAAAATCCATTATATTTGTTTGCCTTTTTGAACGGAGTCCTTCCAATGACGTATTAAATTCTGAGGAGTAAGTATATTGATTCACTTCAGCGTCTGCTATAGATTGTGCGTCCTTAAGTTTACTGCAAATGAAACAATGTTATAACATGTAACAGAATTCAAATACCAATAAAATACCTAAGTTCCTCCATATCGGCTCCCATTTTCAAATAGGTTGTAGCTAATATGTTTTTTAAGCTACAAAATAACATGTCATACTGGCCTGATATAAGAATACTCAATACCATATGAAATCCACTAGAGGAAGCAAAAGCAGCTGCAACTTGAATCTGTCCAACAGCTTGAAGGAAGAAAATCAACTCATAGACAATCGGTTGCTACAAAGAAAAAAGATAAAGTACAATAATACTATACGAGAATATCAACTTACAGTGTAATCAAAAGGGTACCAACAAGCCAAAGGTAGTGTTCTACCTCTGTAAACAATAGGCAGTACAAGCCAAAATAGAGTACCCAAAAAGCAACAATATACATAACTCTTAATCCACAAATTTGACTGCCGCAAAGAGCCTGCGACGGTAACATAAGTGAAACCTTCTGCCGAACGGATCTGATGTTTCTCATTAACAAACCAAATTATATCATTTAAGAGCAAATGTCTGAAACGTCGGAAGTAAAGCTTCATTGAAATGGTCCACACATAAATTATGGTTTGAATTAGACAATTCACTAGAATCTCTAGATCACCTTGATCGTAGTAAATGTAAATTGTACACATAAATAAAGCCGCAATATGCACACATGCAAAGTATGTTAATATTTCGAACACCCATTGAAACATGACAAGAACAAAGCCAACGTATTTGTTGTCACATTTTGTTGGCCAAGAATACATGGCAGCTATGCGCATCGTCGAAACAATAAAGGCGAACAGATCGCGCCGTTCGCGGGTATCTTCAATTGGCCTATGGGAGCCGTCCATTGCCTTCGTGATGATTGACTTTCATTACTGCTCTTTCGTTGAGGAATATAAACAGTTTTATAATGAAAGTTAAAGGAAAAACTTTATACTAATATATGAGCATACTTTAAATTATGTGTTACAAGCCAACAATTAGATTTCCGAACTTTTACAGTATTAATAAATAATTATTGTAATATTATAAAAATAATGGAACCTACTTTTTACTATTGATTGAAACTAAGACAGAAAATATGGGTACTAATAAAAACTTTTGACATCCAACTAACAGCATTTAATAACACCTTTTGTCAACATTTCAAAATTCCAAATATCTGCATTCAGAACAAGTATGAAATCAAGCAAAAACTTACGGTATTCTAGCTATGAAATAAATTATGAAAATATAATTTCGTTCCTAAATATGCTGGAGTTACTTTATTGTAATGAATGCAATACACTGTTAAAAAATGAAGCATTAAGTAAATAACGCAATTTTTATAGGACAATATAAAATGATTGGATAATATATGAGAATATAAAATAAGAATAACAAATGTTGATAAAAATTATAATTTCAATCTATGTTCAATTGGCGGAAAGTGCCCTCCATGCCAAATAGATCATCGCTAGTCTTTGGTGCACCCGGACGCAAAGATTCATTTGCCTTTTTGTCCTCTTGATCCTTAAACCAATCAGTATTATCAGCCAACTTCTGTTTCCACCATTGATTAAGCTCAACAATTGGTCCCGCCTTGCCACCATATTCGTTGGGGAGCAGTTCACGTGGTACCACTTTATAAAGACTCTCTACATCATTATGGAATGTGATGCGACTGCGAATCTTTTCCTTAACGAAAGGCTTAACAAAGTTGAAGATCGTATCCACCAAAGGCGAAATGTTAATCACGTGAACCTCCTTCACTTTAACTGGATATGCTTCTTGAACTGCAATCAAAAACTTCTTCACCACAGTCGGTGAAAATTTGGCAAAATGCGAGGCACTAGCAACAGCTGCATCCAGGATGAAAATATCACCGGCAATGCCCACAGACTCTTCCGCCAAGCGAATATCGCCTATCATCAGAGCCACCTTCATTGCGTCTAAAATATGATGTGGCTGGAAGTCGCAGTCAATGCCTCGTATGAATGTAATGCGACGCCCATTGGGAGTAATACCAGGTAATGTTGGGCAATGACTGCAATGTAAAAATATGAAAATTATTTTCGCAACCTAATTTGAAATCCTTTCCAGATTATTATTACACATAGTCTAAAACAATATTTAGTTCTTCGCGATTTATGTCCCGATTAGAAAAGAATTCAGGCACAGCATTACGCATCGTATAATACATATCCAGCTTTTTCTTCACTTTTTCGATGCTAAACTTGCAGCCTCGCAAGAACGTCGTTAAACGCATGTCGTCCATATCTTTAGGTAGGTGAGGTTGAGTCTCCAACCACTCGCGGATAAGTTTAATGTCACGGTCAATATCAGCTGGGTTCTCAGGTTCGCGCAGCTCTTCGCGAATGCTTACGCGTTGTGCGGGAGTTGGATGTAACATCATCATCTAATAATAATTAAAGATAAATAAAAAATACGTTTAGGAATTTCAATGACGCAAAATTTGATCACAACAATTATTACGTAACAACGAATATATATATATATATTTTTTAAATATTTTTAAAATACATCAACCACTTTTGCTTTACTCGCCTTATCATCATCTTCGACCCATTAACTTTTTTTTAAAGATACAATTAAAAATTTTTTAATTGTACTACTTTGAAACTGCTAGTCGAAGTCACACACGGCTGCGTCGATTCATTAACATAGCTAGACCTCTTATTCGGCTCGATATTGTCAAAATACGATATAATTCCCCTACGGTTCAAGTACTGTAGTTAGGGCAAGACGCAGACCTAGTCATAGCCTAGTCATAGCAGTCACGCCAATTTGCATAACGTGAACCCAATCAGCTAACCCCAAACCAGCTACGAAGCGACCTATAAATATGTTCATGGTTCATGTTTATCCAGCCATTTTAGTTTTTTTTAGAAGACAAAGTATTATTTTGAATAAAATAACGTAATGCTTGAAATTTTGAAGTCGAACAAAGAATATTAACAAATTCAGTGATAGATTGCGACCTATCGTCACTGGTAATTATTAAATTATTCTTTATATTAATTGATACCTAATATTTATTTTTCAATTATACCTAATACTTTAATTTCCATATATACTTTAAATGTTGTCGTAAATACTTGTTATTCATTGTTTTTGAATAACACATACATTTATAATCATTTTGATCTCTTCTTCTTTCTTTTTAATAGTTTCAACCCATGCCATCATAATAAAGACCAGTTCAATACTTCCAACTTAGGAAACACACAATAACATTTTTAAACATTTTAAATGATTTTCCGTTGCGGCGCACAGTTCGATGTCATTGCAACATTTTATCATATAGTAATTTAACAGTTGCGTAGTGCAGTAATTGTATTGTTGAGAAATCAAAACAAAAATTGCAAAGCTGAAAACCACTCATTCAAGTTACCCAGTAAAAATTACGTCAATAGAAACCTGCAATCCCAATTACTACAGATTGTAGATTTGATTACTATATATTCAACTCTTGAGCTAATAGATCAATAAGCTTCAACGAAGCTAGCAGGTTTGCCTAAGACAATGTTCGTAGTTATAACGTTCATTGCAAATTTTTCTTGCAACAACTCTAAACGTTGCGAAAAATTTTGCAGAAACCAAATGTAAGACAGTTAAAACAGAAACTGGTTTGTTTTCCTCGCTTTTGGTGTTTGACTCTAGCTATGTCATTACTAGCTATGTCATTCGCACTGTTCACGCTTATGCTATTCCTTCTTTAACATTACAAATTACTTGTAGAGTCTTTTGGCACATTTAAAGTACAACTCTATGCAGGGGGAAGCTGGAAAGAGATAATTAGAAACGGCTCGCGTTGCTTAACTCTGCATTATATAATGTAATCCATTTCTTGAATTAACTGCATATTCCAGCTTATGTAGCCCCGACGTTTTAAATAATCGCGATGCCATAATTTAAATTTTAAGCTTCTATTGCTATTGCTCGTCAATATTTTTTTTTGTCGATTTAACTGCACTTGTGTGTTATTTCATTAATATTGAATTTATTGCATTTCAATCATATGAAAATTGAACTATGTCGAATGCAAAATTGTATAAAATTCCGCATAAGATTAATTGTAAATACTATGTTATTTCTTTTTTCTTCTTTGCATAATAACCGGCTTCAGGATTACAGCTCACCTTTATTAAGTTTATTAGTCAGGTGTTATTCCTCTTAAGGACTTTTCTTTAAATTATCCACTGATCTAGACAGTAACTAAGTGGTGGAGAATGTTCGCAAAACTTGACCGTACCGCTTGAAAAGCTAACAAAATATGAACGTCTCGAAACAAGTTGCGTCTCATATAAATACACACGAGCAGGCAGCACACCAAACTCCCGGAACAACCAGCTGACGCACGACGACGGCAACGAAGCTGGCGGTTGCAACAGCAAAATACGAGTAAAAGAAAACTGAAAGCCATTAAAGAGATCATGCCAAGAAAACCGGCCGAGGAGAAAAAATCTACATGAGGCTGGCGGGACTGGTGGGACTGGCGGCGTCTGCAAAAGTTTTCTCGAGACATGTGTGGATTTAGCTTCGTGGTTCACATACGACGTCATTTGCGCAAGATAAGTTCAATGATCATACGTCGGCCTGATACCATTCACGTTCAATTGCTGATCCAGTCCACCTGCAAAGATATAGAGTCAAACCCCAAATTTTACAAGCTTCATTAGCCAAGTTTCAAACCCTGATCCAGTAATCATTTCCAAGTTTGTGGCTTAAGTCTTGCCTTTTTGACAATTTATACTACACCTCTTTACAAATATTTATTCTAAAATAAATATATGTTTATGTAGTATAAAAAATGTAATAAAGTAACATCCACAATGTTGGAGATAAAATCTCTTTCTGGTTGGCAAACCATGAAATAAAAGTGCAGACATTCGACGAATCTTATTGCAACGGCTTTGCGTGCACATTGGATTTCAACTGCAATCGAATCTGCTTTAATTATTTCAGTTTTTCGATATTTCTTAATTAAGCAATTAAGCTCAGCAATCCGCATTATAAGTTTGCCTCCTATATACGATTTCAAAATTCGTAATATCACAACGTAAATGTCAATAAACTTGTACCAGTGCCAGTGGCATTTACTCATATTCTTTTGAGTGTAACATATTTGTGCTATTAGAAGAAGTGCTAATTATCTTTTCGCTAGGAATATAATGTGATACCACATTCTAAGACGTGGGGTCAAGAAAATACTAGTTTCTTCGTAAATATGTCGTATATTTTCTGTATTTGGATGAATACATAGAATAATCTATGTATAACTAAAACTATGTAAAGAAATTGTGTATTGCCCTTTCCTACTTTCTTCCTCAACCGACTACATTTGGAGTCGAATAACGATAAAGAGAAAAACTAATTAAATAGTAGACTAATAAATTAAGCAGCCACTACCCATTTTTGTTGTTACAATGCCAAAAAACTTGCTCAAGTCAAGAAACTTTCATTGTCAGACGAAAGTCGCTGGTATAAAGAAATTAACCGCAACCACTCATGTTAACCATTGAAGAAGAGGACAGAGAGATACAAGCAAGACCAAAGAAGACGTAGATAATATGTTGTTGCAAACTCATATTCACGAAGAACACTTTTCTTGTTTTCCTGGCACAATGTTTTGGTGTCAGACATTTAATAGCCGTAGAAAAATAAGGTTCTCTTAATTCATATGTGGCCATATTTGGGCATTAGCTGAACTCTAAAGTGTTGCTTTGCATTCAACCTTGTTCAGTTCAGTTGCAGTCGTACCTAGCGTTTTGCAATTCGAGAAATCATGAACATAAAGCGCGCTTTCAAAATATGTAAATGTGGACGTGTGTGTTTTATATGTTTGTATGTATTTTTATATTACATTTTTGCCACATTTCGTTCAAAACACTCAACACACTTTAATTGCCAACTTCAATTGTTGCAATAACGGACTTAGCTAACAGTTTCTTTTGTTGCCTTTTAACGCGATTATAAAAAAAAAATGAAAAATAAAAATAAATAAATGAAAAAATTCGAATGAAATAGTGAGAAGTGGCAGACGATTTCTAGCATCAATAATTTTTATATAATTAAATGACTTTTGCACCGTTCCTCGCAAATATAAGTAGTATGAACGAAAACATTTTATGCAATTAAAAATAATACTTTTTATCTGAAATAGTTGCATATAATACTGAAGCTTAACTTTCACTACTGAGATACTATTGCGTGTGGAGTTAATCGATGACCTGGAATTTGAATACCAATTTGTTTTGCTGAACAAATGAAAAACGCATTTGTTTTAAATACATCACCAATCCAGTGCTAGGGATTGAGAACGTTT
>JABVZY010000307.1:8223483-8250948 GCA_020883555.1 Drosophila nannoptera
TTTTTTTTTTCTTTTTTAAGAATTTTGTTTTTGATTCAACGTTTATTTGCTTGTGTGATTGTTTGTATATATAAGCGGCGCGCAACGTTGATTTGTTTACAGTTTGACTCAAGTGATAACAGATGCTTAGATGTAAGTCGATATCATTTGAAGCGATATATAACTTCCTTACTTTGACACAAATTCCTAATACGGACAATAAGCAAAAAACTCTATCAAATTTTAAACGCCTGTGAATCGCAATTCATTTGAGTTGCACCAACACCATGAAGTACGTGACTACAGCACCAAGAACCTAAAATAACAACAATTAGAAATACGCACATTGGAAACAGTGAAATACTTACGGATGCGAACAAATCGAGGGACACTGTAAAGAATTTTGCTCCCGATATGCTCATTGCCTTTTGGCATTGCTGGCAAACAATCTGCACAAAGGTTTTGGCCTCTTCTGAGCCATCATACCAATGGCAAGAGTAAGCAGCCTCCATTACCGATGAGCTCTATTTAAGGTATATGGGATTAATCGATTGACCTTTGGAAGACTATATCCACTTACTTCTTCAATCAGGCGATTTCCAAAAATACAAAAATGGAACACCTGAGCTAGCGCGTAGCCCAAATATCCAACTACTGTAAAGGCATATACATTAACGCCATTGATTTTGGTTGCTTGATAGGCCAGTAGGGTAAGCATGATTGTCGAGACAAGCATATGCAGAAGTAAAGCGGCTCCATAGGTATCTCCAATGGCAGCTACCAATCTAAGAATAGTTAATAAAAAGCACTACATATATAAATAATTTCTTTTGACTCCTTAGATTTTTACTTATATAACTTTTTGATTTTGGAGATCGACTTACCGAACAACATGCTTGTGTCGCTCTACCCAATACTTAATAGCACTGCGAACCATCATTTCCTGCTTTTTTGTGAGCCCATTGGGGTTATTGACGAGGTTTCCATTCCCATTTGATCCAGAATTAAAGGATTGGAGTGTGGATGGCGCCCGAAACTGAGCTCCCCAATCTGCTTTGGTACTATATATACCAGTCATATCGATGTCACTGACTGGTTCCTTCTCTGTTAAAAAAAATATGAATTAAATATAATTACAAATTATCCCTTGTGGTACCTTCATTATGAATTAACTCCGATTTTGAGTTCGCCGAAAGCGATCTAAATAGAGCAGCCGAATTAGGTCTGTATGTATCCAGCGACGCAGAAAGTTCCATTAGTGGTTTCATTATACCCTTTAGATGCTGTAATTGCTCACAAGCAAAGATTAACCAGGAGCAAAACATAACATCACACAAATTTGAATGGACCATCGAGAAGAGCACATAATAAATCTGAAGAACGAAACTAATCATGTAGAACATGCCATGACTAGCGTCCCACGGATAAAAGGCTTTGATCGGTAGTCTAGGTATCTCAACTGTTATACTAGAATTAGTTTCCTTATCCACTGCAAACTTCACGCTTTCCCCAAAGAAAGTAATTGTTATCCAGGCGGTTGCCGAAGCGAACGTTGTTAGCATAACCAAAAAGAATAGCTTGCGCATTTTAGCCAAAGCTATGGAGTGATAGCGAGCGTCTGACTCCGCAAACAGAGGATGCGTGTTAGCCTGATTCCAGATGTTTAAAGTTCTTGAGAATATCACAAATATATATAGCACATATTGCTATTGATTACTGTATACTTCTACTTACCTGTAAAAGTTTTTTTGGTTTACGGCTAAATACACGAATTTTACTATGCAATGAGTGAAAAACAAAGTGGTTATTGTATTTCCAGATAATTCATTGACTTCTTCTGCATTCAAAGCTAAATTGACCAAGATAAATGCAATTTGCATTATGAGCAGCACCATATGTACAGATGAGTAAATTCTTTTTATAAAGCTGCTCCCCCCAGTAAAATTATGCATAAACAGTCCGGAATATTTCATCGCCCTTATATTCGGCATCAAATCGGCTACCAAGCCTGTGTACTTAGTGGGTTGCATTGACGTAGTCATTCCGTGATAAGATCCTAAATTTAAGAAAGAAAAAGACACTTTTAGGTTTATGATTCTCTTTCCTATTAGCCGGCATTAGTTCTAGCAAAGCAATTTTTTTTTTTTTACTTTTTATTTAAAATTTTTAAATTTTTTGTTGCTCTTTCTTAACTTTCCTCTTTCAAGTCTGCAATGGTAATAAAATCAGGTTTGCTGTGGCACAAAGGACTAGCTTGCAATTGGTATCCGCAGTTCTTTTGACCACCTATTGGTTTACCACGTATAATATCAAATATGTGGAGGTACAAGAGCTCGACGAACGTGTTCTATGAAGACTAATTTCACACGCAACGCCTACTCTAAAGAATATTGTTTTCAGGGGCCAAGTACATAAGCCAAGGACACGTCTCCTCAACACTGGCAAGGAAAACTGAATTCATTGATCCGTTCCTTTCCGTCCCTGTCATTTTGACCGTACGTCCATACAAGCTAATGAAAATTTAGGGCCTATTCAATAGAGTCGTTGCATTAAATATATGTATGTATGTAATTAAATGTATGTATATTGCGGCATATGGTGTACAGACTGTAAAATTCCCATAATTAAATAAGCTGCTAAAAGGCTCAGGAGACCTTTTCCTTTTTAATAAATATATAATGGGAAATTGCAAAGCAACTCTTTAGTCTCTCTTTTTAGTTCGCCTAGTATTTATCCATATTTTAGGACCTTTGATTGATTGATCTCATATTTAATATATAAACATTTTCATTTTATTTTGTATTCTCTCTATATAGATAAATATAAATATATTACAATAATGTACAATTTTTTAGTTGTTGATTATTAGTTGTTGATTATTGAAATTGAGAGTTCTTTTTCAGTTCTAATTCTACATATAAATGTAAAATATATATAAATTATTATAACATAATACTTAACTTAGGGACCTAACTTGAAAAGTTCATGCATTTGTTAAGCGTAAGAAGTACATCGACTTAACTACACTTTCTATGTGGAAAAAGCTTAACATTAGAGCTATAGCGATGTTATTGTCTCTGTTAGCCCTCATGCTCTCAATACTATGTACGTACCTATACCTGTAATTATATGCGCAAGTCGATGCATTTATGCGCCTGATCTTCATTTGTAGAAAAAGATTTCGGCTCTGTTATTTATCTAAATCTTACAGCAAAATTCTTTGTAATAATATTGTTGTTATTGTCAGTTTTAAATTCAACGTTGTTCATCGCATTCGTGCGCATGTCAGCAAACGAAAGAGAAAGACAAATGAAGGAATAAAGTATAAGAGTACGGCAAAAGTGCAATTCACACCGTTTTTCCTGGTACTATGTGGCTTAAGATTATATAAGTTTAGCGCAATCGCAGTACGAAAAATTCATAGTACAACAAAATTAATATACAAGAAGCTTATTGAAGAAATTATCGAAAATTATATTCGATACAGTAACTACATAGTGGAAACCAACTTTTCTCGTTCCGCTTGGAAGTATACCTAATTTAGAAATAATCTTAACTTACAAGAGATAATGCGAATATCAACCAATTATAACCTTTTATTATGTATGCGCATATATTACTATAAACTATCTGGTAACTGTGGTATTCACAAATGTTTCCCACGTGCATATTGCGAAAGATAACAAAATGCGAAGGATATTCAACTTTGGTCACTCTTTGAGTCTTTTGTATTCAGGCTACCTCTCTCTCTTTGATACACGCTCTCCTATCACTTGGTCTTATTTCGCATAGATGCCCAGCAGGAATAAAACAGTAGCATTAGCAGAGACATCAGTATCTGAAGGTCTGCAGGAAATGTGTTATAAGATCTCTGAACTTCAAATCCGCTTCAATTTGATGCCAGTCAAAAATGGTCTGCCGACACGGCATGAGCTACCAGCATCATCCGCTGCGAAAATATTTTTATCCTCGGAAGCAAAACTCGCGAAACGTGTACGTGTCCGTGTGTGAGCGAGCAGTAACCATGCCTGTGCAACTACCTTTGTATTCATTGGGCACAAAATCAGACGAAATATGAATTGGCATCCTCCACGGAAAATTTGGCCAATAAGTTGTTTACAATGTTGTTAATATTTTTGCCAATGGATATAGCTGATTTATTAACATAAAAATAAAAGCGCCATATACCGATTTCATTAATTAATTATTTGAACCTATGGAAACTAAAAAAGAGTGAGAAGAATTAACGGCTACAAAAATTTAACAAGAGAAGTTAGTATAAGTCTTGGCATCCGTATGTGTGCGTTCTCGCGTGTGTGAGTGAAATCAAGTGAGAGGGCGTGTAAGAGCAGTCGTTATAGGTGTGTTTGTGCACAGATTTATGCAGCGTTAGTTACATAAGGAATCACCATTATCAACAGCAACAAAGACAACGTTTTTAGACCGAATGCCGCTTGTTGGCGCGCATTGTGTATGTAACATCGGGGCCTGCAACAACTGCAGTCACTAATGGCAGCAGCCGTAAAAATTGTGAAAATTGGGCGTAAGTTAGAAACGCAAAAAGACAACAATCTATCACCTCACACCTGATTTGAAGCTTAAGGGGTGAGCTGCTTGAATTGTTGTCTAAAAATAACGTAACGTTAGCTTTAAAATTCGGCAACGAAACTTCATCACTAATTAATCGGTGACTTGAATTGGAAAGGAATCAGCAAAGTGAGTATCAATGTAAGCAGCCACTCCAAGATAAAGTTAGAGCCTATGATAGTATTAAAAAAAAAAATGGTGTTAGACTAGCTAGGCTTTTGAATTGAAGAAACACAGAGAGCATTCAAACATTGAGCACATTGACCCAGGTCATTCTGTTTCGGTGTTCAAGCTGTTTCATCTTGCAAAAAAGAGCCATTTCTTCTACCTCAACCATGAGCACAGATACACTGCAAACATTATATGCTCTCATTTAAATGTTTAAAATGAAAAGGTTACTACATACAGTTATTAAAGAGGATGTGCGCCTTGGTGGCTCTGGGCACGGAATCCACCGATTCATATTCTATCCTTTAAAAAAAAAGTGGCATTGGTCAAATCCTTACACAAAGCAAGTTAAGCTAGACCAAGTGGTAATACGTGTTAGCAGCAGGGTTTTTTTGGATTAATCGCATTGATTCCCAGTAGTACGGGAAGAGTTCAAGCTTCACCGCTTTAGGAAAAAAATTGTTAAATCGTTATATAAGGAAAACAGTGTTAGGATGTGTGTGCCGTAAGCTCCATCACGAATTATCGCAAAAAGATGAGCAAATTCCCTACTTATTCCTTGCTTTGTGTAAGGATGTTACCTTCCATGCAAATAACGCCTACTTCGATAATTACCATCTAAGGACCTGCTTGCACTGGGTAAGCAGTAACATCATCTATAGTGTATACAGAAATCAGGCATTCTCCTGAAGGCAACAATAAATCCAGAATATTGCGCTGTTTATTATTACCGTTCGAATCCCCTCGACTATATTAGAATCAATTTGTAGGCTCAATAATGCAAGGTAAAAAATTTGAAATGAAAGCAATACACCACTGAACTTTAACCGCCATCTACTTATTTACACAACGCACAACTATGACAAAACATTACATGCAAGGTATTGACGGGCGTCGAATTGTTATTCTTGAAACTCTTATTGATTTTTCCGTCGCTTTTTTTGATGGTAGCGTTTTTTTATAATATAATGATGTGAATCCGATTTCTGTCCATTCTGCTGCAAAACATGGTTATCCAATTCATCTTCTGACCCAACTTGATTTTGATCTTTACCACGCCGCTGTGCCATAGTACGCTTATTATTCGCCATCTCCAAATTAATATCAACCCAATCATAGAGATAGTCATATAGCAAAAAATGATTTCGAAATAACATCCTAAAAAGCTGCCGTAAATATACGTAATCCGGTTGCTCAGTGAAGTGTAAACTGCGACAGTACTTCATATACATGTAAAATTCTGTGGGAACTCCTGAACATAGTATATTTAGTGGCAACGTGGACTTGCTTTCGGCAATTTTCTCGTACTTTTGTATCCTTGTCGAAGCATTGATGCCCTGCCAAGGTAAACGACCTCTCAGAAAGTAAATTAATAGATACCCTACGGATTCTAAGTCATCCCGTCGCCCCTGCTCAGCGTAATGAGCATGCACGGATGCGTATCGTGCGGTGCCAATCAGCTCATGTCGTTCATAGTAGTTAATATGTGTACGAGTGCTTGGGCGATAGTACCTTTTAGCTAACCCGAAATCAATCATAAATACGCGAGTCCGCTGACTGCCCAGACCCATGAGAAAGTTTTCTGGCTTGATATCCCGATGTAACAAGCAATTCATGTGTAAATATTCCACCCGAGCCAGAATTTGATCCGCTAACATAAGCGTTGTTTTTAAACTAAAGTTTCGCGCACAAAAGTTAAATAGATCCTCCAAGGTTGGGCCCAGCAAATCTAACACCAACACATTGTAAATGCCTTCGGTGCCAAAATATCGAATATGTGGGAAGCCAACACCTCCTCTAAGAATATTGTAAATCTTTGCCTCGCGCGGCAACTGTGGGTATTTGACTGAACTACTTTCTAGCTTAACAGCTACTTCTTCGCCGCACTGAAGACCAGAAGCACGGTATAGCTCACCAAAAGACCCACTGCCAATTGGACTCAGCAGCCGATATTTGCCACCAACAATAATGCCCCGTAGACCACCACGCTTTGACGAGACAGATGACTTCGCAACCTTTCCTTGCGGCTGGATCTGCTGCAATTGAACAAAAAGATAGGCATTTTGCTGACCAAGTTGTTAACATTAATTATCATTCGGATATCTTACTTTTGCCATCCTCAAGTGCTCGACTTTGGGCTCGCTAAATGTTAAAGAAATGTTTGAAATTGTTAGACTACGCAGTTTCAGTGTTTAAATACTAATCTACTGCAATTAAAACTATAAAGTCATGGATATAGTGTGTATTCTACTTTTTACACTATTCACAAAAGACTTAACAATACAATATTACGACTGTAAAAATAAATTCCACGAAGCAGAGTAGAATTTCATTTGCTAACAGCAGTTATCAATCAATATATTTTACAAATATATTCAATAATTAAGAATTAATAGTGCACTGATATATCCTTATAAAGAACTATGTTAATCTAATTTTGGAAATGTGCTCTTACATAATTATTAGAAGCTTAAACTTCCTGTCACGTGCATTTTCACTTTTTTACAGTATTCCTTGGTCTAGCTTAACCAGAACGTATAGGCGTGAAATAAATATCTCATCCGAAGTTTTAAAGCGAAATAAAAGTTAGAAATTAACATGCGCTTATTTCGAAACGCATTAATTTCGTCTAAGAGAATCTATGATAAGATGTTTAGAGCCTACCTTGATCCTATTAAATCAAGATATATTATATTAAAGATGCAGATAAGAAATTATTTCAAATTTGTTGTTTGTATTTGTTTTTATTACTTATTATCATCGTGATTATCATATAAGGAATATTTATTTTCGTTATAGCTTCAGCTCATTAATTGAACTCTTTCGACTTTTTTTATTAGTGTGCTCACAAACTGGCGTCGATTAAAAAAATTTCGACAATATTTGCAATTATCATAGTAATATAATGTGGAGTAGCACAATATCGCCAACAAATTCCAAGAAACTGTTATTTGGCAGCGTACGAAGCATTGATTATGTCGGTGATAGTGCGAAAACGCCCAAAACAACAGCGAAATTCAATAGTAAAACAGGTTCAACTACTGAAGGATCCTCGGCAAAATTTCAGCAGAAGCCAAAAACAACAAAAATTTCAATTGAAATGGAGATACACATACAAAACAAGTGCATCTCAGCATAGCGTATCACTCTGGAGGGTGGCGCAGAACCGCCATGGCTACAGGGCCCCCTTAAAGCAGCATTTTTGGGGGCTACTGGCGTCGGCAAAACAAGTATATTACAGGTAACAACATAGATCGCAATGTACTTCCAATTGTATAATTTTCGTTTTCCGAATACCAACTTGTACTTATATTTGAGACAGCTCAAACTTATGTGCACATAATCGTTAAAATATTTAGTATTGTTTGAATATAATTATTGTATTAAATACAGAAACGAAAGTTTTCATTAAATTCAAGCAAAAATCACATTGCTTACCCCTCTTTCCCCACATAAATTTTTCTAATTGCAATTGAGTGCATGGAAAAGGACCGCTAATTTGATTTCCGCTTCGCCGATGCGTCACATCGCTGCACTTTCCGTTAATGTGCTTTAAAGTTTTAGTATTACAAGAGTGAGCTGTTGTTCTGAACGCAATTGCTTACAACTGTCTCTTCCAGATGATCCTACTAGTTTTTATAAGAATCACATGAAAGCCAATACTTTATTTCTAAGAAACTTTTTTATTTCCGCTATCAATGCTTGACAATATCCCATGACAAATACTAATTGTAACCTCCATTATTATTTCCAAGCAATTTTTTTACCATGATTTTCCAAAGTCTCATCAAACAACAACTAGTCGCAAAATTTATAAGAACTGCTTGGTTTGCGACACGTGCATCCGGGAGCTAATGGTACTTGATGTTCCGCCCCAGGTAAGTACAACTGACAAATATGTAAAAAAGAAGTTAATCCCAACATATTCCCCAAATTGACCCGCGGTTAATGGAAACTAGAACCGATTTCCAGCTGATAACTTTGCTGAGTGGAATAATGGACATCCGCTGGGGTTGCGAACAGTAGATGCTTATGTTCTAGTCTACGATATGGGTAATTTGGAAACGTTTCAGGTTGGTGCATCTATCTGGTTAAAATACGGATAATCTTGAACATATCACTTTCAGTACTGCCGCTCCATACGAGATCAAATCTTGGATAGTTTCAGTCATCGTGATTTTAGTATAATTGTGGTGGGCAATAAATTCGATAATGTCTCTGAGGCACAGGCTAACTCGCAGGTTTGAATATATAATATTCTCTGATGTAGATAAGATTAAAAACATAGAAAACTACCTAAAAGGAAAAAAAATGACGCCTACTTTTTACTTTTAGGAGCTTAAGGATATTTCCACTTTAGTGCGTAAACATTGGCGCTGTGGATATGTCGAGTGCTCTGCTCAGTAAGTAGCTATAAATATATTCCTTGATAAGATTTCAAAAAGAATTTTTAAAAGAAAAGAAAAACTGAATATATGCCGTGGTTGTTGATTCTAGATACAACTACAAAATCGGCGAAGTTTTTCGAGAGCTAATGGGATGTAGCAGCGGAGGCGCCAGTGGCACAACAGTCGGCGTTCTTGTTGGCACTGAATTCTCACAATCAACTAGGAATAAAGGACGCTGTACAATACTTTAGCGAATGCAGCATAAGATTTTAACTCAATTCATCTAGTTTGTTTTAATCGATTCGACCATCCTCTAGATTTTTTATTTACGTATAGCTCTGTTACTTTTTATTTTGTTATGCATATAAATTTACTTGGCAATTTAGATAAAGTATCTAAGTCCTTGCTGTGTGTTTATTCGTATTTCAAAACAGTTTATTGATACTACTACTTTTGGTTAAAGATATTTCCTAAACGAAATATTTAATATTATTCGACAAGGAAAGACTATAAGCATTCTTATAGTTAAAATGTTTGTGTTAGAAAGCTTATGTTAGTATTTATTGTGTTTTGTACGTAAGGCAAATAATCCCACCATAATTTACAATACATTTAATGATTATATAAATAAAATATTAATAACACAAGAAAAGAGATAAGAGATCTATAGGTATATATGGAGTACTTATGTGGTAGTTATTTGTAAGAAAAATAGTATATTTAAATATAAAAGTCATTGACGTTGTGATGATTTCAAGAATTAGTGATTATTAGGTACGAATGATATATACACTAATATCAGTCAAGGCAAAAAATAATAACAATTATATGTATGACACATATTTTTTGTTTTGGAAAACATTTGCATATAAATTATTGTAAAAAAAAAAAAAAAATAAAATACACACAATGATTTATTGCAAAATTTTTTTCAAATTATATCTATCCTGAATGTTTTCATTAAAGAACGTAAAATAGGTCATTTGCGCAGCTGATGACCATATTTAGGATTTATTATTTTTACTACTTAATTACTAATAAATGCTTATTTGCAGCATTAAAATTGTGTTTGTAAAATTGGTAAAAATTATAATATTAACAATGAGCTATATTTTATTTTTTATTACTTATTTACTAACAATTTATTGCTTGAAACACTAATTTTTAAAATTTCGTTACACGTAACGTGTTTGTACAACAAATAACTTTAGAATCAAGCCTTAATCCGATACAGCCAAAAAGTTATTTCCTTGTAACTTATATTACTATTATCTCATAATGGTTGCAGTTCAATGAAGCGCACAAACAACCATTTTTGTAATGTAGGAAACGCAATGATTAAGTTCAATGATATTTATAATTTATCATTATAGATAAATATTGACTAGCTCATTAAGTAGGTAACTTTCCTGTTTCCATTGGAAAATTCCTGAGATTCGAAGAAAATTTACCATTTTCGCACTCAAATGTATGCCTATATCAGACTCTTTCTTTACCTCAACACAACTAAATGATATGCAATCAAGTCTGACTTTGTACATAGAGATTTCAATATTTTTCATGAACTGCAATAAATATGGAAAATTTCATAACATACTTACATGTAATCAATGTTTGCAGCAACATTTAGGTATAACTGTAAGCCAAATAATTATGCTAATAGCAATTGAGTGCACTGCCAACTTGATCTTGAATCTACAAAAGTTGAGTGCTCACTTTTCATATAGTAAATCAATGTGAATTGGATTTCAATAGATAAAAAATGGCCAACAAATATTGAATTTAGTAAAGGGTAAAATGAATAGGCAATAATTATTATTAAATAAAAAAGTGGGGGAAAGCATACAAATTAAAAATGGTTGAAATTGTATTTATTAAATTTTGATTCCAGCATGGGGACGCTTTGATAAAATTATACGAATTCAAAAAACTACAAATAAATATGTGTGCATAAGAAAAATACGTTGACTTGTTAGTTAAAGTGTGTTCATTAGATCTCGGCATTATGAAAATTTATAGCTATAAAGCAGAAATGCTAATATGCTAAAAGAAGCATCATCAACGTATTTTTATGAGATATACACAAGCACTATATACGATAGAAAAAGAAAGTACTTGTATTTAGTTCGAGTTTCCTCGCATGATTTCGAACAATTACAAATTCGTCAAAATGGCTGTTAATTTTTGAATAAAAATAGCTCTAAAAACCTTTCAATATTAACAATAAACTCATCAAATAAAGTATATATGAAAACCATTTACGGTTGATTTATATTAAAACAACGCGTTGCCTGCTACAGTTAAACTTACATACTTGTAGTTATAATAAAAAATACTTGACATAAAAAATTACAGAATCTTTGCAATATGCTTGAATCGCTAATTGTTTCTTTAGTGAGTTTAAAAATTAAAAAGTTATATTGAATCCAAGTGGTTGATATTAATGTTAAGAGAGCTTTATACGATTACATGAGTTCGCGTGTGTTAGAAAAGATCTCACTGTTAAAGCAATAAAAATCTTGGTAATGCAATAGGAGCCAAAAAAAACAAAAACAAACATCTTGAAAGAAATTGGGAAGGCGTCAACCTAATAACAGTAATAATATGAAAATATGTATGCGCTAATATTATACCACGTGAATCTATTATTTTTGCAATATACGTTAAGCCGCAAATATATAACGATTAATCTGATAGAAATGTAGAGATCATTTTCAGAAAACTGCAATGGAAATAAAATTGAATCATAGAATAAATCGTTGGCAATTTGATGGAAACTACTGTAAGGCAGAATAATCAAACCTCTTCTAAGGACGGGTAGTCTTAAAAATTCCTACTGTTTATTTCATTTTTGCAGAAACAATGGCTTTACAAAAACCTGAAATAGAAAAAATTAAATGAATTCTTCTTTTTTTTTTTTTGTATATAGAGTTATTTATTTAGTTTAGTCTATAAAAATGATTTTTTTTTAAGTTTGTCGGTAGTAAACGTATCGTTTTTTAATTTAAATAACTAACAAATAAATTTCTCATTATTTAATTATTTGGATTGTAAGCAATCGCTAATAACTTCATTGATGCTATCCTTTTTTAAACAAGTTCTTATGGTGCGATATAAACATATATAATTTATATTATTAAATAAAATGAATAGCTAATAATAAGCTGAGGCTGTATTGACCAGGTATTGTAACAGCCAATATATAATGTATTGTCGTTGACGCATAATCGAACCAAACAATAACTTAATAGTATTATGATGATTTATTTTTGCTTATATGCTATGGCAACTTCCAGATACTGCCCATATCACGGAAGTTATTCACTGTTACAGCTAAAAGTACGACTACGGCTCAATCTACGCGATGCCATTACAATTGCTGCATGTTCATCATGCTCATCTGATAGATGTTCGGGAATTTGCAATATTTTTTGAAGCTGTTGCTTCAATTCTTTCGTTTGAGGTCGCTGTCCTGGCTGAGAAGAGAGCATCAGTTTCAGTAATTCATATTGACCTGGATTTTCTCTGACAAAATCCTCTGGATAGTGACCCTCTCTCAAAGCACGAAGAGTCTTGATGCGCTCCATTTCAGTTGAAAAGTAAACATGAAGTTCAAAAAATATTAAACCAAGTGAGTAGATGTCTACTTTATAATCATAATGTTGACCGCGTAGCTGTTCTGGCGACATGTATAGATGTGTACCTACAAGTTGTGTATGGCGAGCACAGGACGGTAACCCGGAATGATCACTGCAATCGTTTAAGATATTAGGTATATCCGCCATATCTGTAACAAGTCCAAAGTCACCAATTTTAATCTGACCATCTTGGGAGAAAAATATATTGCTGGGTTTTAAATCGCGGTGGATAAGTCCCTTTAGATGGACATAGTCCACAGCGTCCACAATCTGATGAAAGATGTGTGCAATATGCTCGGCACGGTCTTCGGTGCGATTCTCTCGTAACCAGTCGCGCAAACTCTCCTTGCGACACAACTGCATTTGTATATATAGATAAATTTTATTTGGTTTTCCTAATATTGTGTCATTTGAAACTGCTATCTGACTATTATGGGAGTGTTGCTGATGGTGTTCCTTTTTTTCGTGGAAAGGTGTCAAACTCATCTGCTTCCGTTTGGGTGACAGTTCATTTTCTTCTTCGGTACCACTTTCTTTAGATCGTATTGATTCGATTAGAAAAGAATTGGATAGCTGATGTTGTGTGAAATTTATGTTATTTAAATCAAAAGAAGCAGAGTGTACATCAATAGAGACACGCTTTAGTTCAAGCTGGGCTTTATCACTTATTTCATTTTCCTCTGAACGCAGCGCAGCTGATTGCGATTCACTACGAAATTCTATTAGCGAATCGTCATCATCATTATCATGGCTGAGCGTTTTAATGGGATCATCATTTTCACATATATTGCTGCAGGCAGTACTTTGCAATGGATTTGAAAACCACGAGACGAATTGATTTTTCTTATTATGTGTGTTATTTAAAGACGAAGGTAGAGTGCTACAATCTGGCGTCTCTAACTGTAAAGAGGTCGATAGTTCATGGGCCAACAGCTTGCGATCCTCTTCCTCCTGCCAGCCTACAGGCGGAGTTTCAACCCACGACTGTAACAAATACATTACACAAAATATATAAGTAATATACACAAAAAAATACATTTAAAACACTGAACAATTTTTTAAGAACGACTTACATGAAAGTATCGTACTATATTATGGTGCTCACAGCTGGCTAAAGTCCGAGCTTCTCGCAGTACACGCTGTCGCGAAGACTCTTTATTCGGAAGGGTTATACGTTTAATGGCATAGTGATTTTCATCGAGCTTATTCTTTGCCTCGAAAACCACTCCAAAACCACCTCTTCCAAGACATTGCATGAGGTCAAAGTCAGTTTGAAAACGGGATATGAAATGTTCTCCGGAATTCGTCGTTGACTCTGAGAAAGATCGCCCTGCACGACTGTTGGCTGACAGACTGTTGCGATTAACTTTTTGTTGGTGATGAATCCCCTGCAAGGGCACTACAGGCCCCAAGAGCGCCTGTGTCGATGCCTCCGTGGCTTCTATTGCCGTTTGAACGGGCACGTGTCGCTCAATGACAAAGTACTCTCGCTCTACACGGTGATTGCGATGACCCATAAATATATTGAGCAACACAGCTGACGTAAACGCAATGACTACAATTTCTTTCCACCAGAACCACAATGAAAGAATAATGACTTTGACAGGTGCATCAATATCTTCCAAACTGAAGCCGAGATCATCGCTTACATTGTGATTTCCAGCATCGATATTAGATTTACCAGTGGGTTCAGTTGAAGTTTCTATAGCAGGTGATCCCCTTGCCGTATCATTTGTGGGACACTCTAAATCATCCGTCTGATGCCTTAACTGTGAATCAGTGTAGAAGTAGAACCCATTGCCATTTACAAACTCCGATGCATTGAGAACTGACTGAGCTATTACTGCTACGTTCGGACCATCATATGGTATTAGCGCATGTTTTCCATTATCATTAGATATGCCTACTTGATCGGAGTCACCATCGATTAACCCCACTGAGTTTTTACCAGCCGGAATAGGTCGCCACGGTATCCTAGGCATGAGATGAGTACCTCCCGAAAACTCTTGATAATGTTGCGACTGATACACAATTTCATCACGGAGCCGAACGGATTCTTGTATATACAACTGTTTCTCAAACATGCCCAGATAAATAGATGGTGAATAGCTGGGTTGCATGTCTTCTACATGTTGCTTTGCATGCTGATCGGCTGAGCTGAATAAATCAATGGGCTCCAATTCATCGGCTGCATTAGTATGCCAAACACTTACAATGGGATTGTTGAACTGTAAAATTACCATTTAGTATGTTAAACCATGTGTATAACATGACAAATCTATGAAAAACATTTAGTCACCTGATACTTCCAGAGCATGTGCAGTGGATCACTTTTACTGAACGCACAGATAATGCCGTCAGGCACTACAACCTTAATATCAACGTCCAAAACAGCCAGTTCTAGATCACTACGTGGCTCTTCGTGGCAATCATCGGCACGAAGTAGATTCAGTTCATGTTGCCCCACACTAAAATTCCAGCGCTCTATTCCTGTGCGAGATTCTACAGCACGTACAGTTTGCGTTTGACGACGAACCACAATAACGTCATCTAGAAGTGAGTTGTGGGGAATAATGTACCCTTTATCATCCCGCAAATGATCATCTTGTTGCTGTTCGTTATTCTCGTTAACTTCTTCTTCCTTAATTGTGTCATGAATGACTCGATCTCTATTTGTCATATTCACACATCCATTAATGGAGCATTCATAAAGTAACTGACCAGTTCGTACAGAAACGCCATAGTTACGTGTTTCCTTACCACCGGAGATAACAAGATCGTCACTAAATTTAGCACTGGAACTAAGTAAATGGTCCGCAGTAATTGGAATTGGATCTATGGAGTCACCGTCGAATTTGTAAATGCCACCACTCAACGACGGTATCATGCGTACAAAGTTTCCATTATTAGTTAGCTCTAAGCGATGAATGCTTGACGATATTAGAGGACCAGGCCCAGTTTCTATACTCCAACGCATTTTTCCTGTATTTGCAATATCCAAAGCGCTCAAACGTCCATCTAGTGTTGTGATATACAATAATCTGGAAAAAAGAAAATACATTAGAAATATTTTAGGGATTCAAAAGCTTAGTATTGTATACCCCATTCCCAAATTGAACTTAGTGGAAAGTTAGTTAGAAATTATTATAACAAACTATGATTTAGCGGACTTGACTGCATTCACTTGTAGACCTATGCGCAGAGCAAAAAAAAAAAATCTATCCAGTGTTTAGGATCACACAGCAATAAGCGCACATACGTATTATGCTAACAATTTCCAGGCAAACACGTTAACGGCAGAGGCAAAAAAAAAAAGGTATGGTGAAATTCAATATTTCTAAGATTAAATATCATATCTAATTGAAACGCGCCAAATTTTTGTCTATCTAGCCGTGGAACCTTATATTTAAAATTATTATTTTTACAAGATACAAGTAAAACCAAATAAACGGCTTTTTACAGTAAGTGGTTTGGCACATGACTCACCGTTGGTTTGATAAGCTTAAAAGGTTTCTAATTTTTTTGACATTTATATATGTGCTAGGATATTAATTCACGCTCAATCAATAACTAGCTTAGAGCGTAATATATGATACAACGGTAATAGTTGCAGTGCCCCAAGCGAAACTGCATTTCGTGTGCACTTGCACTATTGATACAGAAGTTTCGAGAACTTATGCATTCCTGACAATATAAGTTCTATCCGTATTTCCTCTTACCTTCTTCCAATATTACGCTCCTGCTGCTCAACACAATGAGATATCGCTGGTGGAGTCGGTGTCTGTCGATCAGATTCGGTTGAATCCAGGTTCTGCGCTGTTGCTGCTGCCTCGACCGAAGGAATAGCTAAAGCGGCTGTTACAATGGACGCGACCATTGTGCACATCATAAGACGGCTGGGACTAATCTTAAAACCGTTTAGAACATTTTGGCTGTCCATTATATATCTGTACCAAATTATTTGTTTGGCACAGACGTTTAACTTAGCTATTTAACGCAGCAGTCGTCGATGTCGGTGACAGGTTTGTCACCCAGGCTGAAGAATTAAGTTTGTATACCGCAGCAACAGGAGCTCCTCTCAAAGGGCTCATTGCCGCATTATTTGGACACAGTACCAGCGCTGAAGAATTAAGTTCGAATACATCAGTAAGAGCAATTCCCACCAAAGATACAACGCATTGCTGCATTACTTGGATACAGTACTAAAAAAAAGTAGTCAAAAATTATGTTTGTAGAAAGCACTGCGTGGTATGGTTTCGCAATTTTGATTGATCCAGGGCTGCATAAAAGTGTGACCAGATAATTTGTTCTGCCAGGGCTACCACAGCATGTAAGTGTTAATACAATAATCTTCGCGCCAACTAACAATACGGTCAATGTTTCTTATACTGAGTGTATTCCCCTTTTATTGCATTCATCCATAGCTCATTCGTTCTCTAATTCGATTTATATTCTAACATTTTTTATACTTTACGCTAACAGTATATGTATAAAGAAAAATACATTTGTAGCCAAGGTGTTTTATCAAAACATTTGTAGATTCAATACATCCACTTATTGGGCCTTACATATTTCAAGGTATCAATACTTAAAATTAAATTATAATTGTTAGCTAAGATATTTAACTGTTGTTGTTTGAACAGAAAATTGCATGTAAATAAAATAAATTAATCATGAAATTATAAACAACACAATATAAACAATGCTTTGCACATGACGCTGCACAACGTAAATCAATAAATCAAAACTTAAATTCATGCCCCGCGAAACCAAAATGACTTGCTATGTTGAATACAATGATCGAACTAAAAATTATTGCAGTGATTTACATGAATTTGAGTTAGTTACTTCAGTTTTGATATAGATTTCTAATATTCCTCAGAGGCTAGGATTTGCGGTGGTTTAGCAGTTGCTGTAGATATTGCGGCAGCCGTGGATCCAGTTTCTATATTGAAGGATGAATTGTCACAGGCTGTCACCACTGCTACGGGTGCTGCACTCTTTCCTTCCGCTGATGTTGTATGTGTGTCTGGCGTCTGTGCGGCTAATTGTCACTTTGAGATACCTCCAATGTTGGCCGAACCCTCTGCCTCAACTACTCGTTGATAGCGTGGTTTATTACGTGTGAATGGCAAGTACTTGTACTTGATCATATGCTTAATTTGCCGTTTCATCGTTATACAGAAGAGCGTAATAAAATACATCACTAATATAGGCCAAAAGACAGGCACATTAAAAAAATCAAAAAATGTACAAAATAGACCTATCGCTGTGCTCTTCGTCACTGATAACCAAAACTTGAATTCAGGCAATCGCCTTATAAATGGACGAAACTCTTCATTACTATGCGTTGGTAAATTTGGCCCATCTTCTTCATCATCTTGCGCATACGGATCGAATTCGGGATCAATTTTTGGAGTTAAGAATGCAATGAACAGATTCAGATGGAAGATGCCCAAAGCATAGCATACAATATACCAGCCCTGGTAAATAAATATACGCAAAACAAATAGAAGCAATAAAAATCCCGCGAACGCCCATCGCATCCGCGTGTGTGGTGTGGACCGATCAAGTGACGATTGGTAGGTCTGTAATTTAAAGTGGAAGTATAAAATTACGTTGGAGTACCAAAAGGTGACACTAACCTGAGATAGGCGCAGAAAAAATTTTTTTACATTTCCACCTCCGCCACCACCGGCTAACGTCGATGCAGTGCCACTATCTTCGTTCATCATTATTTCCACAGAGTGCAATTGCGGCAGCTACCCGTCTGGAAACGCCGTTTTTTTGTAGTCTATTATCAAACTACGAAGTACTTATACTGTGCCCGTTATATTTCTTGTTTAATGCGACGGTGTTGCGCCGACAAATGAAAAATTATATATAAATACTTCAAATATTAATTATTTCATTGCCTTGCTGAGACTTCTCCACCTGATCGACCTCCTTCCTCTAGCTAATATAAAATACTAGTTGTTGTCCCGACTAGCTGTCAATATTATTTTCAAGTATCAATGCCTGCTGCTTACAGTTTAGAAATATATTTAAATTGTTGTTTACAAAATAATATATTAATTAGATTACTAATTGTGTCGGCATCACCAATTATTATTCTTTTTCACACGCAGTTCACCACGTCATTATGACAAATATGGTGCACTCTCTCACAGCACTATCTGTCAAACTCATAAGTGTTGAGAAATTTCATAAATATTAGCGATGTACTTTGCAACTTCACCAAGTGTTGGAAAGTTTTACAGGTAATAGCAACGTTGTAGTGCTGGAAATGAAAAAATTATAGCCGCAACAAATAACACTAACGTAAAATTTAAAAGATAGGAAATTACTTCATTTTTTTATTACTTAAAAATCGTATTTAACAGCGAAGTAGTTTAGTACATTCATCAATTCAAGTTTGGCCAGTTTCATCTCTAACCTGAATCGCTTTATCCGCCTGCAATCCTTTCGCATCGGCTATACATTTTTTTACAATTTCATGGAATTCATTTGCGATCTCTAGTTTCTTAAAGCGGCAAGCTAAACTTTCCATCACACCATCAGAAGATTCGGCATAGTTAAAGTTCGCCCAAATAAAACTCTTCTTTTGTCCGTTCATGTACTCCAGAAAAAACGTTTCACCAATTTTCATGTTGAGCACTAATTTATGAATTTGCTCACGTCGTAAAATCATGCGATAGGTATTCATAGTCTTATGCTTCAATATTTTCAATTCTCCCACTCCTATTAAGAAACAAATTTTAAAAACATTCGTACAAATTATCTCAAAACATACCCCGCTCTTTCCACTCTTTGGAATCCGAATCGTATCGAAATAAGGTAGCCCGTTCACCGAACAATTTTTCTTCATCTTCCTCTCCGGTCGTCACTACAATTTCATTTGGTAGAGCGATGATTGGCGCGTAATGTGGATCGTAATTATCATCTTCTTTCACATCTTGAGCACTTTCGTGATCCTTAATAGGTGACTTAAAGTTCTTGAATTCATCTTGGTGTGTTAGTCCAAAAAAGCCACTCGTGTCAGACTTTTGAAACCCAATCGGATTACTGGCACCCTTCGCTGCCAGACTAGCAAAATCATCGCCGGTTTTTGCAGCAAAATCGGAGAAGCAGCTAAGAGCCGGTTGATCAGTCGATTTTGCTTCAATTCCTGAATTCTCAATATGCTTAATTTGATCATACACCTTCGGTACGTTGGAAGATTCAATAGTTTTTTCCGTCGATTCCATGTTTGACGCAGACACTGCCGGTCCCTCAAAGCAGGCAACATTTTGCCCAGTTGAACTTTTGTCTCCAAATGACATAAGGGACTTCGGGGTTTCGTTTCGATTCTGTACTATTGATGAAGTACCAAAAATTGATTTGCTTTGATTACCAAATTTGTTGTCCACGCCGCCTAAGCTTCCAAAGATATATTGCTGCGGTTTATCTCCAGTATTTCCAAACATCAATGTAGTTTGCCCAAACGGGGATTCTAAAAAAAAAAAAAAAAGAAATTAAGCTTTTACAGAAACTTGAGGAATTAAAACCAATGCTTACGCGTATTGCCAAAAAAGAACCCAGTTCCTCTCTCCCCAGTCGTTTTCTCTGTTGACATAGAGAATAAACCTGTGGTGGCAGTGGAGACAATATTATTCAACGCGCCTCCACTAGATTTATTCGTGATTTGAGGAGTTAAAGTGCTTTCCTTAAGCAAGCAGCGAGTAGGTTCCATATCAACTTGTTGAATATTTGGCTGCTGAGGATTCTTTTGTATAGGTAGCTTTAAAACAGGTAACGTCATTGGCAAAGCAGAAAGCGGTTCTTCAAGTTTTGGTGGATGGCCATAATCAAATTTTTCTGGTTCACATCCACGACATCCACTGCACGCTAATTTGGTAGGTTCATCAGATGTGTCAATATTCAACTTGGTGTTGGGAGCAATTAATTCCTCATTTTGTTGACCTTCCTCCTCAGTAATAGGTTGTGCGGTACCAGCAAGTGCGCTCTTCACTGCATTTTGAAATCCTATAGCTATTTCGGCGTTCTTAAAGCGCAATGCAAATCGCTCTAATACAGGCTCACAATCACTAAAATCGTGTACTGCAAAACACCAAGTTCTTTCATCTTTGGGTTTATAGAACACGTTTTCACTAAGAACATGGTTTAGGCAGATTTTCAAAACTTGCTCTCGACGCATGAGTACACGCAAATTATTAGATTTCTTGTGACGTAGAATCTTTACAATGCCTAATCCGCGTTCTTTCCACTCAGCTTTTTCAGCCAGTCGATAGAGCTTAGCACGTTGTGCATACAGAACGAATTCATCTTCTTCACCGGTTTTCACTTCAATCTATATAATAAATCGAAAGTACATAGATTTTAATAACGTTTTGCAATTTTTAAACAAAATTTATACCAGAAGCACTCTACAATATTACCATATTCGAATATAACTTGCCTTATCTGGTAGCGGAATAACTGGAGCAAAATACGAAGTATTCTCTTCCTCATCCAAATTACTTTCATCATCATTGCTTACATCAGCTCCGCCAATATTTCCCGTGGGACTCTTTGATTGCTGTTGCGGCTTGGGCATGGAGAAGGTAAATTTCTTGGACGACAGTGAAGTATTCGTAACTCTCACTGGATCCAAACTAAAATTTGGTGATGCGAAAGCATTATTCTCGTTGGATTTATTTTCAATTGTATTCCGAACAGTTATAGGTATTTTGGTCAAGGATGTACATTGAGCACCGAAACCAAAGATACATTTTGTTAAAGGCGTTGAAGAGTTTTGCAAGCTGACTCCCTCAAGCTTGTTTTTGCTGTCTTTTTTCGGAACACTTTCATCCTTCGGATTCTGACAAGCCACACAGTAAAAATGTGAAGCTTCATTTTGAGTATAACAATCCGTACAACTCCAGCTGCCTTTCTTTGGTTTAAAAACATCTCCGAAACCAAGTGTTTCGGTCGCAACCTGATTCAAGGTTGATACTTTTTTCGTTGAACCATCACTGAAACTAATTGCGGGAACTGGATCTACTGGTTTTGCCGCGATCTCTATAGCAGGCTTTTCTTTTTCCAATGTTTCTTTTACACCAAAACTAAATGCTGGAGTTGAAGTTCCGAATCCGAAGGTAAATTTGCCGGCACTGTTACTTAAATTTAGACCTTCACTTTGCCCCAATGATGTTTTGGGTGGTATTGTGTCATCCTTGGGTGTTTCGCAGGCTACGCAGTACCGCTGCGTAGCATCATTATTAGTATAGCAGCTCTGGCAGCTCCAGCTTCCAGCTTTCGGTTTGAAAGCATCTCCAAAACCTTGGATTTTTGTTTCTGGATCATGTTTTAAATTTTGACTTAGCTGTCCACCTTTAGACTCCAGAAGTGTTTTGTTTTTAATCATAACGGACTGGGCATCGCATATAGCATCATAGAACTCCTTACAGGTTTCGGAAGTCTTAAAGCGCACACATAGCATTTCGGTAGTGGGTTCTTCGTGTGCATAATCGTGTCCTGCCCATGTCAGTGAATTTTGTGAGTTCTTAGCGTAGGTAAACTTTGTGTCCACAAAAAGTCGTTGATTGCAGCAAATCTTGTGCACCTGTTCACGGCGCATGAGCAATCGGACAACACTTGGATCTGTTTTTTGTCGAAGTAGCTTCATATTCCCCAATCCTCGTTCTTTCCATTCGTTCGTCTCCTTTTCGAAACGCAACAGCTTGGCGCGATGTTCAAAAAGTACTATTTCATCCTCCTCGCCAGTAACAACATCGACCAGCTCGGGTAACGGAATCACAGGATCAAATTGAGCTGTGGACACATATTCATCATCTGCATCCAAGTCCGAGTCATTTGAATGCTTCAAATTTGATTTTGGTTGAGATGTTGTTGATTGCGAATTTTCTTGTGTGGATCCATGATTATTAACGAATTTTGTTGTTCCGAAATTGAATGCAGTAGGGAAAACCTTGTTATTACTTAAAGGGGTGGTATCTGTAGCAGCTGAGACAGTTTCAAAAGATTGACTAACTGATGGATTAGTAGTCTTCAAGGAGGTAGCAAAGTTAAAATTTGCAAATGGAGAGGCTTTCGCAGCATTTTTTGTATCAGACATATTACCAAACAGTGTTTTGGGCATAATACCATCACCTTTTAGGGGTTCAGTGACACCCACTTGATCTATTTGTTTGGCCAACGCATTTGCAGGTGTACTGGTAACAAAGCTGCTTTCAATACCAGTCTTTGCGGAACCAACTGTGGATGGGTCTATTTCACTAGTTGTATAATTTCTTGCTGCTTGCTCAAAAGCCAACTTAAAATCGTTAGCTATGTTGGCCATTTTAAATCGTACAAAGAACTTTTCGAGCTTTAAATTCTCATCTGCAAAATCGTTGGCTATCCAAATAAACGATTTTTCGTCCTTATCCTGCTCGGGTACGGTAAGCGTCATACCGGGTGTTATTTTGTGATTAGCGCAAATTTTATGGGTCTGTTCACGCCGCATTAAAATGCGCGTACAACCGGTTTTTAGGTTCGTTAAAATTTTGATTATTCCAATGCCACGTTCTTTCCACTCCTTATCAATAAGTCGAAATAGCTTGGCTCGATGACTGAACTTGACTACTTCATCCTCTTCTCCTGTGCGAACCTCAACTTCATCTGGGAGGGGAATAATACCTTTAAAATCTGGTCGCGGATCATAATCCAGTTCAGCAGACCCATCGCCACCAGGACCAGTACTAGAGTTATTTCCAACACTATCATTCACTGCCTCAGCTGCAGATTCCTTTTGTTTCTCTGCTGCAGCTTGCGCAACCTGTGTCTTAAATGAAAATGTGGATGTGGAAAGTCCACTAAATATGTTACTGGAATTATTGTTGCCAGGATTCAAATTAAAATCGGTGCTTGCAACCGCAGATGACTCTGTAGTATGTACTAGGCTCGGCTTGATATGCTGAGGTGGAATGGTTACACTAAGAGTTGGCTGTATATTTGCTATAGCTGTTTTGGGAAGTGGATCAGAGCTGGTGATTACAACATTAGCTGGTGCCTCCTTTTCAACAGGCTGATTATTGAGGGCACGATTGAAGACAGTTGTTGATGCTGAACTAGCAGAACTTATTGTAGTAGATGTTGAAGAGCTCGTCGCAGAGACAAACATTAAACCACCTGAAGGGACAGATTGTGGAAGCGTCAGAGCTGATGTTGAAATGAGCTTCGACTGAGTTACTGAGATACTATGTGGTAGCATATTTTGAGATGGTTGCGCCGCTGGATGCGAAATTTGAGGAGGCGCTGTTGTTAACTGTGTACCATTAAAGAAGCTTGTGTTTGCGTTTTGCCCCACAGGTGCGTTAGTCGACACTGGTGTTTGACCGAAGTGTGTTTGAGAGACTTGTGGTATTATCAGGCTGGGAGGCGGCGGAACCATTCCATAGTTTATACCATCCATGAACTGTGCACCTGCAGCGTTCTGATATATGTTTGGTGGAATACTGAAGGGAACAGGTGGGCGTTGTCCTGCAAATAAAATTAAGGCAATTTTTTATGTAATCAATATTTACAAGACTCTTCACTTAATCTTAAACCCTAAATTATTGTAATAATTGTTTTATTTATTACTGTAGTCAACAAAGTCATTAAAAATGCTTTGTGAACATTTTACTTTCATATATAAAATAAAAGTCTGCTGACGTATTCTTCTTTATTCTTAAGGGTTTATCTATTCTTTATATTTAAAGAACAGAATAAACATATAACTGTAGAAATGCTATATTTAATTTATAATACTCAACTTACCATAAAGATTATGTGGCATGTTATTAGCTGTAGGCGGAGTTCTCATAAACTGAGCTTGGCTAGCAAAGTAATTATACATCTGATTCTGATTAATCATTGGAGTGTTGTATGTTGGATTAGAAGCGTTCGTAGTTGACGAATAGTAACGGTCTTGATTTGGCACGCTATTTAACAAGTTTGTCTGGATTGCATCATCCATGTTCAAAAACTCGTCAAGTCCAAGAGCAGCTGCTGCAGCAGCGGCGTCTCCTTCACGCGATTGTGTTTCGGCTAACTTACATTTTTTTAGTTGTTCTTCAAGCATATCAAATTTATCAGATAATGTTTTTAATTCTTTACGTACAGCACCAATTCCATCAGCTATGTCTTCCTTTAGGTTGCATAGTTGCTTGCTCATATCTCTGACCGATTGCTCTAGTTGAATATTGGCTGAAGCATGTGTCTCCATTTGACGTCTGGAGCGATTGTAAGACCGATTAAACAAGTTTCTAACACCAGAATTAAAGTCATCCTCGGCATCCTCATAGGCACTCGAATTATTATGAAGATCTGGTGAACCATAATGGTCGTCATCTAACAAAACTTTCAATTCACGTTGGACTATAGAATTCAGAGGATGATCATGATTATTGGCTAGCAAAGTCTTAGTTTCTTTCAAGCACTCTATGCGTCGATCCTGGAAATTTTGACGCGCTATGCGGGAGGCGTTACTCGAATCAGCAAGTTGACGATAGGCCTCCGCCTGCAGGTAAGTGGCCATTGGAAATCGAAGACCATGGATATCCTTAACGAACTCTTGGATATTTCCCTGCTTTATAGACCGCCTACTTAAGTAAGAAAGTGCTTCTTCGGCCAAATTCCTTATTTCTGGCCAGACGTTACTAGCATTTGAATTTAAATACGTGAAGTATCTATTAAATGGCTCCAGCTTGTGGTCTTGGTTACGTATCATCATGTTAATACCCAATTTGTAAAATGCCTCGATCCGGTGTTCCAAATGTGGAGCATCAACGCGTTGGGCCAGAAGGTGGCCTAACTTAAACACAAGTATGATATCCATGTGCGGTTGTTTTAGGCACCGTACCACCTCAAGACCAAACTGTACCTGTTCCCGAAGCTTAATGTGATAGCTATCACCTATATTTATATTATCATGAATGCGTTGCATGGCAGTCCACCACTCGTTTTGTTCTGATGTGATCAGCTCACCTCGTCCCATCATGTTTGCGAACGGTAGCATAAATGGAAGTGCTGCCGCAATGCGGTTGCCCACATGGCAACTATTATAAAGCTCTCGTTCAACGAATAATTTTCGCTGTGCTTGGAGCACCACAGCATATAGGAAAATATCAACATCCAGTTGGCTTAGGATATCCACGCTGCTTGGCGACTTTTTGTAATCTCGACGGAACGATTTATAAAAGTTCACCCGTGGCGCCTCTGCCAAATTCTCGGCACTAAGTGCAAGATAAACATGATGTTCTAGAGTTGGTGGAGGTAGCTGAAGTGCCTCTTGTTCATACTCTTCAATATCTGCCACTGATGGCCATTCATATAAGGGCTGTTGCAGCCGTGGATCTCGTATGAACTGTGAAGTCTGCTCCTTTAGTTTGTGCTCGGGATGCGTAAAGAGTTGCTGATAGAGTTCAGAACGCCATTGGCTGTCAACGCAATATTGACGAACTGTGGCTAATAATTCATCGCTATTTGTCCAAAGGCCTTGCAATGCGCTCAGCCCACAGTCACTTTTTTGAGTCAGCAAGCAACCGTATAATGTACGTCCTAGCTGGGAACATCGAAAAGCTGTTTGATACCGCCAAAGATCCATTAACTTCTGCTGCGCGCTATTGCAGTGACGTTGCCAATACGATGTTTTACTCCCAGTGGGTTCCTTCTGATAACCAAGCAATAATAGCGGTAAAGTAGTGCGTACAGTACTGAACCATTTATTTTTGTGTCCAACTAATTCACGTTTGAATAGAACAGTAGCACCGTAAAGTAGAAATTGACCAGAGTAATGATCCAGACAATATTGATGTAATTCACGACTGTCATTAATCGATAAGTAATCGCCAACAAGGCTGAATTTATAAATATATTGATCCATTTTAAATAGGTGAGCAATGCTTTCACTCAAACTGTTACAAGTATTAGCCAACAAGTTGAGGTGAAGAAGCCGATCGATTGTAAGAAACAACAACTGCCAGTAATGCCAATTCTTTGATGAATCTTTAGTTTCATATTTTTCAACTGTCTTAAAAACAGCATCATACCACTCAGATGACTGCGATTGACCAGGCATTTCCATTTCCGTGTTATATGCATAATTAAAAGCTTCATGAATGCGTTTACTTTCCAAGTATGTTAGAAGTAGACGCAATTGCAACACCGGGTTGTGCGGGCGAGTTAGCAGCTCTTTTTGAATTACCAATTCCATCGAATTTCCATGATTTGTTGAATCTCCTTTGTCCGTAGAAAGTCGCGAGCGTAACATTCTGACTAGCTCACTATCTTGTAGTCCTTCTACAGTGCTAGCCCATTCTAACCAATAGGAAGCCCTGTCTGGACTGCAAAGAGACTTCTGCTCAACGAGTATCTTGACACAGTCTTTAACAACATCAGTTTGTTTTGAATTTAACTGAATGCTTCGCTGATAGTGGTGTAAGGCTTTTTCATAATCCGGTTGCTTGTGCTGCTTATAGCATAGAGCAATCAGCTTGTGAGCGCCGGCATCATCATTTACTTTTAAATAGGAATTCAAATGTTCAATAGCTTTTGAGTATTCTTGAATATTGCTATACATGCGCCCCACCGTGAAACCCTTCATGTCGCGCTGTGTAAAAGAATATGTTAAACATAACCTCAATTATTAATGCAATCGTAATTATTTGTAATATTGGTCA
>JABVZY010000307.1:8251054-8275236 GCA_020883555.1 Drosophila nannoptera
GTAGCGTATCTTGGCATCATATACAAATCATTGTAAACGATTGAAGGTCTATGTATGCAGAAGAATGGCGGGCGCTCTTTATTTCGCAAGCGTCGCAAAAAATTGAATGCACTACTTTCGTATATACATAACTACTAACCTCTCGACCAGGTGGAATGTGAGCAAGCATTTTGTGAACGCGCTCGTCCAGCTCTTTGCGAGTTGAATTCATTTTTCTACTGGCAAATGAATTGAAGCATATATTTTTTCACTTTTTATATGTAAAAATGTACAGCTTGCTATATACGCGGCACCAGAGTAATACTAGCACCTGTAACTTATGAAAACGTAATTCAATTTCACTCAACCTTTACCGACATATAACTCTCGCTTATTGAAACAAATATACTGCTTATAATTCTGTAGTGCAAACTCAACACAAAAAATTACTTCACTGCGCCCACACGGCGCCGAAATCTACGTATAAGCTTGGAAGCAAAATGGCTCTATCGATATCAAATTTCGATTTATCGAGTTTGATAATATACGTCATATAATTAGTTTTTATTACAATGGAAATCTCACTTATATATCCTTGTCGTACTTTCCATTTTAAAATAGTTATCTGCAATAGTTATCTGCATATAAATTATGCTCCAAAATATTCCGCATTTTTTACCATTGTATTTTTACTACAGAATATGTATTCGAAATAATGTATTGATATTCAATAAAAAGTGCTATCGTTTAAAACGCAAATTGAATAGTATAACCAGACCCAATAATGTTTACGTTTAATAAATTCAAAGGTATATGTCGTATTTTTAATATCGAACATGTTATTTGTTAACGATATTTCTAGGAATAAGTAAATCGATAATATTGATGGTTTACTCTGTGTGGATCTACTTAGAGAAAGAAAACAAGATATTAGGTGTTCTACAGTCTTCGGGATTTCTTGTACTGTTCTCTAAGTATTATAGTTGAGCTACCAAATTCAGCAATATTAAAAAAAAATTGACTTCCGTCAGAAATTTAAATAAAACTCTTCAGGGCCCTCGGACGATTACAAAGTAGATGTTCCACATTTAAAGACGTCATATTACCGATATAAAGTGCTTATTTACCATAAATCGATAGTTATGTGTAAGCGCAACCAACTTAACAGAGAAATGTAGCTGCCAAGAGAAAAATCGTATATGAACAAGGAGTAAAAGTTGAAAATAAACATTGATATACACAAATATTCCAAAGTAAAAATTTGTTTTTAAGTTAACAAAGTTCAGGCAAGATTTGTAGGTTCACTTGAAGTTCTCTTTTATTCATATCTACCGTCATACGAAGTTGCATCAGAATGTCCGATTCCGCCGACTGCAGTGATGCAGAGATGAATCAGCCGTCTTGCAGCAGGAAGACTGTACAGAAGAACGGCCATGAAAAGAGAAATCGGCGCATAATTATGCAAATTGAGTTTAAGGATTCGGATGACACCGATGATGATGATATTTGCTCAGTATCAAGCGACGAGAATGATATCTCCACATCTAATCATATGAATGTGGGCACTGACCTTGGTGGCTCTTCGGTTTCTCAAGCGCTCTGCATCAGCCGAAATCAACATGTAAATCACGACACACACTTTCTAAGATCCGCAAACATTTCTGGTCAGCACAATAAAAGACGTATTGAGTCAAAGTGTTCTTTATCAGAGAACGAGATAAATTTCAAGGTACATTTTGTTCAATATTTTAAAAGTGTACACACGTTCATATCATTAATATGTATTTTGCCCGTATTAATTTTCCTTTGAAAAATTATCCAGTGTCAACACTAGTGTAATATGCACAATAAGTTCTTAAAAAAAAAAACAATAATATTAAGTGCGCAAGTTATTTTATTTAATTACTAACTATTTCTTTAATTCTATTTAGGATGATGAAAACATTACTAAAAAGCACAAACCAGGAAAAAGGCGAAGAAGTGAATGCGAAAAATCTACTGTCAATAAAATTTTGACGGATGCACAATCAGATGTCGATGTCGGTTTTAGTTCTGATAGCAGTAGTAACGACTTGCTAGAGAAATGTCCAATATGCCTTTTGACATTCCGTCAACAACAGATAGGCCGACCTGTCACATGTGAACATATTTTTTGCGCAAGCTGTATTGAGGCATGGGCAAAAAACGTGCAAACATGTCCAATTGATCGATGTGTGTTCGATAAAATTATTGTGCTCAACAGTTGCAAACGACGTAGCATTGTTCGTGAAATTCATATAGATTTAAACCAGTCAAAAACAGAACTTCTCCTAAACGACGAAGGAAATGATGAACTGTCTGCTAACAATGTAGATGATGAATTTACCAATTGTGAAATATGCAACTGCCCAGACCGCGAAGAAATAATGTTGCTATGTGACAGCTGTAATAATGGTTACCATATGGATTGCTTGGATCCACCTCTTTTTGAAATACCTGCTGGTTCCTGGTACTGTGACAATTGTATCGATTCAGAGTATGATAGTGAAGACGAAGACTTAGAACTCGCGGAGGACTTACATACTCTTTATGAAGATATTCGTGGAATGGGGTTGCCAGAATCACGTTTACGTGTACGTCCTCTACAGCAGCCTCGCATTTTACGAACCCGTCAAAATGAACGTATACGAGCTGCAGTTTTGAGACATACGCAGCCAAACGCTTGGGGGCAGTCTGTGGTAAGAGCACAGCTAGGCATTACAACGACTCACACAACAACTCGACAAAGCCGAAATATCTCTGGTCGAACTATCCAAACAGCAATTAAACATAAAACCAAATCGCGAAAATTACGTAGTCGGAAATCACGTCATCGAACTTACGTTGTGGAGTATGATCTTAATAACTTTGATGAAAAGTTTGCAATAAAATCTCGAAAGAAGATTATACGACGTCGGCGTAAACGAAAATTAACACGTCAAAACAAATCTAAAAATACCGTTAAAAGTAATACTCGAATGACAGCAAGCAAACGTTTAGCGGAACAATTAGGTGTTAAAGTAGAAGGATTTCGTAGATCGCATTTAAGCGGCGGTAATGCATCAACTTTTTCGTTATTCGGTAATCCTAATGACTTAGAGTACTTTTCGGATACAGAAGAAACGCGTAATGATAGTGGTGGAGAGATCAATAATGAGCATATCGCATCTACTGCAGTGCAATCCATAATACGTAATCCTAACGTTGGTGTACCGCGAAATCGCAAAGCACTTCTGCTGGGCAAAACACGCATAGCCACTCCGATACACACTTCAGCTTCTGCTACCACTAGTGATATTTTATCTAGTATAATGGAACTTCAAGATCTTTGGTATAATGCTTCCCGAAATTTTGGCGAAGTTCATATTAATGCAGACGGTAGCCTATCCTTACCACAGAGAACGACGGCAAGAAATATGAAAACAACATCTACACCAGCTGACGTACAGAAGCCAGCAGAACATATCACTCAGGTTCCCCTTTATCAACGTGGTGGTTCTGGGCCGAACTTAGGTCAAAGTGGCACAGGAAGCTATAGTAATCGGTATAGCGATAGCAACTCTCGAACTAGTGGTGCCGGAAATAATAGCAGTACGAGTGCTGCTAATCAATACCAACATCACTCAGCTAGCACCATACCTAATAGCAATGAAAATATGTCTACGGAGTCCAGTTTCGTTAATCAAAACAACAATAACAATCCGGTATCCACCACAAACTTTATACCACTCAACACACACTTGACTTCTCCAAATCAGCAACGCAATCAAAATATTCAACAGTCACGTCAATTGTCATATGTGAGTGGCGTCCGTATGCCTTTGACGGGAACGGTCACACCATCCACAAGTTTTGTTGATATAATTCCTCAACAGCAAGAGGGGCAGCTTTTTAGTGGTCTGACCTCACAAATTAATGCACCTGAACTTGAAGCTCGCATTTCAATGCCACCTGTAATAACTGTTCCACCACCACCGGCACCGCCGCCAAGCTTATCATGGAACAGTTCTTTGTTTAAATTAAATACAGATTACCGAAAGGACACTGGCAGTAAAAAGTCTGATGGCAACGACGATGATGAAAAGTGTCCGAATTTCTCGATTTATTCACAGGAATCACAGTCAGTCGCCACTGAGCTCTTTGCACACCCGGAAAAGCCGACAAAAAATTTAGATCAGGTATGAATATTGATCTTTTATACACAAATCAAAACGTTTCTGTAGTCCCAAAATATATATGTCCTTAATTTCGTTCGCATAATTTTCAATATATGTCTACTCATTAGGATGATGATAAAATGAATGAAGACCTGGTGCAGTTAGACGATGACGAAGACATACCCTTGCCTCCGGAGTCTGAAACCAATACAGTGGGTGCTGAAAATGAGCATTGCAGCGCTTGTGATGACCTATACGAACCAGAAAACCCAACAGAAATAGAGGATGGAAACGGAAAGGAAATCAGAAATAAACCGCGACAAACGGACAACATTGATGAATCCAAAACTAATCTAAGGGAAAATAATATGGATTGTGAAACAGGTACATCAACCACAGAACCTGGTAAAGATCGTGACAATAAGGATGAACGTAGAATGATCAATACGCCTAGTCCATTAATTAAAGATACCCATACTACCGACAGGGGTAAAAGTGTTCTCGAACTCTATGACGACAGCGATTGGGAAGAATTAGAGATCGAAAAACCAAAACAATATGAGAAAGCGTTAATAAAGGGAACGTTATCAAACGTTCAAGTTTGTGGCAAAAGCAAAATAACAGTTGATGAAATTTCAGCAAAGTCTTCAAGTAATGAACCTGATCAAGATCGTTCTTATACGCCGTGTTTAGATGAGAAAAACATTGAAGAAGACAACACAGCTATAAACCAAAAGGATAAGCCCGAAAATTCTTGTAATGACAAAAAAAACGATAAAAGGGCGAGTGAATTAAGGGAAAAGGATAATCAACGCATGACAGGGATGAGTACCGAACTTATATCCGAAGATGAAGACTTACTGCTTGCAAACAACTTAAAACGGCGAAGCCGAAGTCGCCATCGTAATGAAGACGAATCAAAACTTGAGAAATCCAAACGGAATATTAGACGCGGTAAGGAGACTTCTGAGACATTCAAAAAAGTGGGAAAACGTCAAAAAGACCGAAATTATCGCGGTGACAGATATCATCACCGAAGTAATTCTCGGCGTTCAAATTCTATTACCATACATTCGGCCTCTAACAGCTGCAGCCGCAGTCGTAGTGATTCTAGATCATTGCGCCATCGTAGACGCAATACACGTTCGAATTCTTACTCACGATCAAAATCGCATTCTCATAGCCCCAACGGTAGTCGCCTTCACTCTTCGCATAGATCTCGTGAACAGGTACGAAGAGTGGGTCGTGGAAGGGGTGGACTACGGTACAGTTATCGAAATCAGCATCGATCACATCAGCAGCATCATCAACAAAGCCAATACCAACACCATCATCACCAGCATCAAGGTCAAAATCAATATCAAACTCAGCAACCTTTACAACGAATTAAAAGGCGTGAGCTGCCACGTTACGATGTGCGCAATGTCGTTAGTGCCTCGCGTCACCACCAGAAAGATCGTTACGGCCGCGACGCGAATCGATCTGCTAGAAGCCGGTCTTTCAGCGACGAACGGCGACAACACTTACGTAGCTATTCACGAAGTTCTTCGAATTCACGTTCACAATGTATGTCGCCGAAACGCCTTCGTAGTTTTAGTATATCACCTTCTCCGCCCTCGGGTGCAACCAGACACCATCATGAGCAGGGCATTCGTCGCAGATCCGTGTCGAGTAGGAGGCGTTTTGAACATTCACCATCAATTTCTCAACCATTAGAAGCAACGCATCGCAATAGCCCGTTGCAAAGAAGTAACAGCACAATGTCATTACTCTCCCGATCTAATACACCAACTCGGATCAATGGCAACCGCAATCTTCAAATCAAGAAAAATTCGCCATGCTATTCGCCACGCTACACCCCACGTATAAGTCGCAGTCCATCAAAAAGCTCTCGAAAAAAGAAGAAAAAAAAAAGTGATAAGAAGAAGAAAGCTAAGAAACGACCCAGCAGCATTAGCCCTATGGGCCATCAGCGCCGTGTGTCGCGACAAAGAGATACTCATGACGATGTTGATGATTTTCTTGCACCACAAATAGGCAAAAAAGCTAAAAAGTCGACGAGTGGATTACCCGCAATACATTGGTCCCCGTCGCCTACACCCAGCCTCTCAACCGAGCCCTTAAATTTTATACACAGTGGCGGAACTGGCGTAATCTGCGAAAAACCTGCATCTTGGACGCCACCGCTCGTATCTCCTCAAGCCCCTGTTACTCATTATACTGAAAATCCTCACATCAACCTGACGCCAGGCATGGTAAAGAAAGTAAAGCCCAAACGCGACAAAACCAAGAAAAAAAAGAAATTGATAGAGAAGCAGAGAAAAGACAAAAAGCGCAAGCGACATACCGTGACTCCTGAACCGATACCATCTAAAGAGGTATTTGCATCTGGTAATAATATTCTCGTCAGTGTTAGTTTCAACAAAGAAGCGAATGCCAATACTCTGATAGGTTCCGTACAGCAGCAGACTGTAGTAACATTGCAGCCAACTCGAGATGAAATTCTTGGAGTCCATCGTAGCTCCACTGATCGGCTTACTAATAGTAGCGCGATAACGACCAAAAAGAATAAGCGCAAGCGAAAAAAAATAGATGCAAAACCTATAGCTATTATTGACCTTGAACGCTCGCCATTTCAAGTTCACCAAGAACCTACTGATATAATTGTGTTGACCGATAGTGAAGACGCTACTGAAAACCAGATTCTATTACGACACGAACGACGACTTAATAGTCTTACTTCCGTTGGAGATATTGATATAAGAGAAAATGTGCAAAGCGAAAAGAAAACCCCATCTTCCTTAGAGCCCATTTTGGAAACATTTGAAAAAACCCCGCAAACGACTGGTCCAAAAACGCCACCTGAACCACATCTAGTTAAATTTAATTTACCTGCCAAAAAACAAAATAAAGTGCGTAATAATCCACTCCATGACGACGCTGACGATATACAATCGGCAGATGAGTTGGACACAGTCTGTTCAATGCGGGGTGCAATAAATGATGAGTCACAACAGCCACGTGCTAATGAAGGATTGCTTTCAGCTCAGAAGATTGGACCAAATACACCGCCTGAATCGGGGCCATGTTCTCCTGATGCTTATGACCCATTTGAACCGACAAAGTCACCCTCGCTTTCACCGCGTTCTCCAACGCCAACTCCTACCCAAAGCCTAGAACCGATGTTGCAAACACCCACTACTGTTAGCGCCGGTAGTTGTGGTGGTGCAGATAAAAATGATGCTGGTGTTCAGATTCATAAAAATCACAACGAGGATATCGGAGATATGAATATAGGTACACCCACATTGTTGAATTCTACCAATCTAACTGCTCAATCAAATACAAACATTAATCCAGTGGATCTGGTCATGGCACTCATGAATAAGCCAAGTAATAGTGTACAACAAGATATTACCAACAAATCCTCAGATGTGTCGACGGCACCGTATCACAACAGTACCACTATGAACTCAGCGGTTCCTTGTGCCGAAGATAAACATGCCGACAATACAATTACAGTCTTGTCAAATGTTCTGCTTACAAGTAACACTGCATTGTCGGCCTCACAACATATACCTGTAATTTCTAGTCCCCCGACATCAATGGTGAGAAAGTTAGGCACTTTGCCTACAGCGGGTAGTAGTGTAGGTAGCAGTAACAGTGTCATTGTCAATCCTCCATCGGGTGGTGGAGTAAAACGTAACGGTAATAATGTGCCAGCTATGGACGATTCCTTAAATATGGACATTGAAAGTCCATATTCACCTGGCTCAGCAGACTATGAGGACTTATTTGAACCCCCTTCTGAAGGTGGCATCGCATCCAGTTCAAATAGGCGTTTGAAGTGCACCGCCGTACCGTCATCTACTGGTAAAGCTGAGATGTTTGACAATCTCTTTGGAAGCACTTCTCCAGTTGGCCAGCAAAGAACGTCAATCCGGTACAATGTCGTGGAGGGCAGGAAACAACAACGTCCACATAACAAAAATGAACGCAAATCAAAAATGAAAGGTGAATTCTGCTAACGAATTATGAATTCCAAATTCGGTTTAATTCGTGTTTTTTTTTTACATCTTTTAAGCTAACAAAACGGGTGAAGATCATGCAAAAGTATATGATGTACCCAATTCAGCTGTCGATTTACAGGTCAAAGACAAGGTAAGTCCTATATATAAGCAAAATTGAAAAAATTTTTCGTTATTTAATAAATTGTACAGTTTATTCGCAAGCTCAATCGCCAAGAACGTGTCGTTGAGGAGGTAAAACTGGTATTAAAGCCACACTTTAACAAGAAAGTAATTACGAAAGACGATTACAAGGACATCATGCGTCGCGCTGTGCCTAAGGTATGTTGATAATATACACAAACAAAACAACATTTTAGCTATTGTTCATATTCTAGATTTGCCACAGTCGATCTGGTGAAATTAATCCCCATAAAATCAAAAATTTAATTGATGCATATGTAAAGAAATTTCGGGCTAAGCATAAGAAGTTAAATTTAATTAATACTGGGCAAGTCAGCAGTGCAGTTAAATGTGCAGCATATTTAAAGAAGCTATAAGCCAATTTAGGGAGAGGAAGCGGTAAGTATATCACAAGTGAAGTACAATAAATGATTTCGAAGAACTAAATCTGATCAACTCTTTAATCAGTGTTATGTTCACAAATCAAAACGTTAATTCATCGGCCGCATGCATTCCTACATCTCCATTAATCGCCGCCCGTAAACGCAAATAAATAAATTGTCATGAATACTAACTTTTGTAATTAAGGTTATGCTATAAATGATTATAGTAGTTAAGACATACAAAATATATATTAAGGAAATTTTGGTTTCTTTTGCTTGTACATTAAAATGACACCCACTCACCAAAATAAAATGAATGTTTCAAATTTATGTTTGCTTTTTTTTTTATTCTTTTTGTATTGATGCGCGTTACAATTAGAACTACACAATTGTAAGTAGAATATTTTTAAATTCAGATGGAAGGGAACATTTTATTCACTTTTCAAGATATTCATTACCATATGTTGTTTAATTCAGGGTATTGTTTAAATGTAAACTTGCTCTAAATGCAATTGAGTTATATATAAAATGCAAATTGGCTATTAAGCGTATAAATTTTATTGCAAGATGTGTATATTATTTAAGTAAATGCAATTATGTATTCGGCGCTTATATAATGTATTCATGTTTTTATAACTTTTCTGTGTTTAACTATAATGAATAGTTTGCCGATCCGATTATTATAATTAAAATAAAGAACGAATTATGTCACAACGGAAAATAAAAAACATTTTGAATTGTGTATATAAGTTAAAAAAATGTTTGTAAACAAAATCTCTCATTAATTTTTTTGCTTGAAATTGATAAATTAAAGAAAAAATGATAATAGAATGAAACACACTCATTTAATGTTGTCACATCAATAACTTGATAATGTATATATGAATAAATAAATAAATATATAATAAATGTATATATATATATATATATACATTTTTTATAGGCGCATATCAATAGAATAGTTATTTTCGTCCTTTTTACCAAAATCCCGAAGATTTTCCACCAGGCGGGTTCTTAACTTTTATACAAGCACGAACACCGGACTTGTCAAGTTCCTCTTAAAGATGAAATTATAAAAATAAATCGCGATTTTGTAGTTAGTATGACTTACCGCTTATGGAAAATGATGACTCCTGCATATCTCTTTTGCCGTCGACCCGGCCACGGACAGAAGGTGTGCTACAAGGGGAGCTTCCTGCTCCTATTGTCATATTGCCATGTAGCACAGTGGAATTTAACTTCTCTTCGGGTATTATAATATCTAGTTCACCAAATTTTTGACCTAAATTCCCGTTCTGATTTTCCTCTTGTTCTTCCTCAGATGGTTGTATTTTTTCCTCAATAAAATCGTAAACATAAGGTGGTCGCACTGACATTGGTATGAACCTACCAGAGCCTTCGGCAACGCGCACGGAGCCATTTTCGACACAAAGTCTACCACGAACTAAAACATATTCAGCTACTCCGTGTACAGTCATACCCTCGAAAATATTGAAGTCACAAGCATGGTGATGGGTGTCTTTAGAGATGACTCGTGAGGCTTTTGGGTTCCATATGACGATATCAGCATCTGAGTTAACAGCTATAAAAATTACATATCTTAAGAATCCAGTAACTTCATTCATATATATGAAATTATTATTGCATTAAAATTACCAATTCGTCCTTTTTGCGGGTATAAATTAAATATTTTTGCTGCATTAGTACTGGTAACCGCCACAAATCTACAAGGATGGAGAACACCTTGATGTACGCCCTTTTCCCATACAATTGACATACGATCTTCAACGCCATTAACGCCAATTGGAATTTTAGTAAAATTAACTATACCGACTTCTTTTTGTTTCTTGGTAAAGGTACAGTTGTCACTGCCTGTAACCTGTAAATCATCACTAGAAATGGGAAACAAAGAAATTGTTACTAGGAATATTTATGGGTTAAACTATAAACCTACTATGCCAACGATTTAATTAACTGTCTTGGCGTTTCTGCAGACATCCGAATTGGTGGATTGGTGATGTAATAAACACTTTCCGATTTGCTTACTCCATTCATACTACGTCCAATGGAGCTTGCAAGGGTTTCTCCAAACACTGAATATCCGCTGCGGCGGGCACGTCCGATGAGTTCCGCTGATGTCTTGTTTGTCACATTAGTGACGTACAAAGGAGTCTTCATCTAACCAAAATTGTATTTTTGAAAATTTAATATATATTAATGTCTTTAATGGTATTCCCAATATATTTTCTAAAATAATTTTATTCGTTTTTAGTTATGATAAATGTTTTGTGAGCTATTCAATATCTAAATTACTTACATCACCGGAAACTTGATCAGGTACTCGATTGTCTCAGTATATTTATTGGCCTCAAGTTAACGATTCAGGTTCTGTGATACCTTGTTGCTTTTCAAACCATACAATATTACATACACTAAGCAATCAGAATTTATATTTTTTTTGAAACTGCTCAAATGTGATATAGCTCCTGGTTATATTTATTGTAGGGCCATACAGTGCATATATTGGTATATATGTACAAGGTGCATCAAACATAATGAAAATAATAATTAAAAAGAAAAATAAAAACGATTATAATATTCATATTCACATTCCCAAAATTCCAATATAATTTTATAAATTTAATAATAATTAATAGTTTTTAATTTGATTTCAAAGACTCTCACCTGGTGGGCTAAAATGCAAGCGCGGTGTACAGCCTCTGCCTCAACTTCTTCCTGTCTTGAGAGCTCATGAGCCTCAGGACCACACATACCTTCAGCTAATAACGTATTTGTTTTCTTGGCAATAATATCTCCATTTTCAGCGTGCACCTTGCATTTAAAATAAAAAATTCTGGATCAATTCTTACAGCAAAATTTAGAAATAGAGGCAAAAATACCATTGCAACACCATTTAGAATTCTAATGCGTTCAAAAATATCCAAAAGCTCGGAGTCGTTTAACATATAAAGACCCTTATAGGCCATATACATCTTAAAAGAGTTTATGCCCAGTTCCTTGCATAATACACCAATCTCATCAGAAACTGATTTAGACCACCAAGTTATGCCTAGGTGTAGCGCGTAGTCACAACAAACTTTTGGATCTGCCCAGCTACGCCACTTATCATAGGCCTCCACCATAGACTCGTGTTTCCTTGGCAGTACGCAATCAACTATTTTAAATAGAGTTTCATTGTGTTTAAATAGAAAGAGTGAATAATAATGACATCCTACTTATCATAGTCGTCCCTCCTGCAACTGCAGCTTTTGTGCCACGGTAGAAGCTGCCGTAAAAAATATTTTTTTTATTATAAATAATATGGATTTTTTTTTTTTAATTTACTCGTCTGAAGAAACAGTATCACCACAAGGGCATTGCAGATGTGTATTCGGGTCAATACCTCCTGGTATAATCATCCTTCCTGTCGCATCTATGATACGCACACCTCCAGGTATTGTAATTTCAGAAGCAGGTCCAACAAACCTAAAAAGTACTTTTAAATATATTTGCATATATTACCCATTAATAACATTTATACTTGATGACTCCATCTTCAATATAAATGTCGGCTTTAAAACTTTGATCGTGATTGACAATTTCGCCGTTTTTAATATAGATACGATTCTGGGCACTTTGCAAGTGTATGGGCACTTTCTTAACAGGCTTAGGGCTTCCGGACATGTTTCTAAAACCTTGATTGTAGAAATAAAATATTTTGAATTTGTATTTGATTATTGATTTTGTGATTTACAATCAGTAAATAATAATCAATTAAACATATATATCAATTAAACATATATAATCTCCAAATAGTAAATAAGGTTGGTCATATTTCACTTGAACAACTTGCAATTAGAAAATGTGAAACAAATATATGTATAATTACATACTACAAAAATCTTTATTTGTTGAATCGATAAAATACAGTCTGTACATAATGGAAATGCGTACAACGCAGGCCCGAAAACTGTTGATAGGCATACATACGATTTCGACAATAATTATAAATATATATATTATATTAGTAAAAATCAAATATACGTCTTTGCAAACATTTATAGTTAATAAAAATAATCTTAACTACAATAGTACTATGAGTAAGTACTCTTCTTTTCGTAATATAACTTGATACATCAAACACCAAAATTTAATTGCAATTGCAAAACAAACCATATATCTTAGTTATATTTAGTAGATAACTTACCAATTCAATACAACACTATTAACAAATATCCGTTGAAACTTGGAGATAAGGTCAGAAAATCAGTACACACCCACCTTTGTAGAAAGTCTAGTAGTATACGCGCGCCTATCGAATATTGTTATCGACACCAACACGATAAGAGTGTGCCCGCATTTGGAAACTTTTAATAAATTAAATTTGTAATTCATTGTATTTTGAACATATCCAAACGAGCACTAAACACTGAAAATGCAAACGCAGAAATTGAATCGGTACACGAATTCAAATATTGTTATATTCTCTGAAAACCACTTGATTAAATATAGTCGGTGAAATAACGGGTTTGCAACACAGGATACATATTGACGACTTCTCTAAATAACTACGACGCACTTGAACTCTGTTAAACTAAACAAGAGGAATAATGATAGAAAATTTTTGGAATGAGTAAAATGAGTTTTTCAAACATTTTTGAAAGTTAAGTGCAAGCTGTGGCTCTACCTATCCAACGATTAAAAATGCTGTTTTATTTTATATATATATATATATATATGTATATTATTTAAATAATTAAATTAAATTTGAGGGACATACATTTACATCCTAGCAAAATTATAGTCTAATAACTACATGCAAATATATCGATATCGAGATGTTGAGTTATATTTTTGTTGGAAAAACAACTACGTAAATTAACGGATATCTTAGAGCTTCAACTGATGCCTGTGTTTCTCTTGATCAGCAAAATTTAGTATCAAGGGTATACAATCTGCCTATTCTGCGACATTTTGTTTTTTTTTATTGCAGTCCATTTCGTAATTTTGCCATATAAACTATAGTTATTATTTCGTATGCTTCATAGTAAATTTACAATGTCTCTCACATATCTTTTTTTTTTTTTTGCGTGCTCAATCATTTTTCAAAATTACTTTTTTGTTATTGATACGGCATATACAATGTAAAGCGTGTGGTCAATCTCTTGCATCTTCTTAGATAAGTTTGCTTTTCCTCTAGCTTGTTATGAACAGTATTTTATTAATATGCTTTAATTTAAAGTTATATTAAAGTAAAAACTTACATTTTTAACTTGTCATTTACGTCCTAATAATTTTTATATAAAACTTATTCCACCATTGCATTAAAAAGAATTTAAAACAAATTTAAAATATAAATATTAATTTCTCTTATTCAGCCGCTTTGTGCAATTAGGTTTCAAGCACAATTTCAACAGTACTATAAAAAGTTTGAAATTTTTTTGGAGAACATTTCGGAAGTGTAATACAAAAAAATGAAACGAAATTCAAAATACAATTTACAAAATAATTAAGTATATACAGTTTTTCTTGCTTGTATTATCAGAATGTTTATGTTCTTCAAATCTTTTCAGATAAGTATCCAAATTATTGTATCATATAATGCTTATCTGCTGTCTTACACAAATGCACTATGGAGCAACATTTTGTGTTTGCTATATGACTGATTTTTTATTATTGTTATTTGATATTAAATTAGTAGAATTATATTTTATATTTTAAAATTTAACCAAAAAATGTTTATTTTTACACACGTAGTTATTTGCATTTTATGAATACATACATATAAGTATATATATAACATTTACGTGTCTATGCATTAGATTTTAAGTATTGTTTAATACAGAGAAGTATTTTCTGTGCTTAGTTTTTATGTATGAATTTATATATGCAATTAAACCTTTCGCCCTAAAGCTTGACGTCAAAAATTCACTGCTTAAAAATGGAAAGATCTATTACAGAGTGAGACGTTTTTGACATTCTATTTACTTGTCGATATTAGATTTATATTTGAGTGAAAAAATATACAGTTATTATGCGACCATTATAATTGACTGGTCATTGTGTTTTGCAGCTGTCCTAATTTTTCAACGTTTTTTAACCATATACATTTCCTCGTTATGGGTGCTTGCTTTCAAATAAGCATGTTTGTGTTATCCCATTTAGCACATTTACATTATTTGATTAAACACTTATATATATATATATATATATATATATTTATATATACCTATATATTGGTTGCATTTTGAATTTTACCAATACTACGATGTTGGCAACATTGTTGTATACTACGCAACTGCAGTTGTTGTATTTGTATTTGCTTGCGGTGGCGCAGTAGATTGGGTCACTGTTGGGGGAGGAGTTGAATTTGAAGTTGTTGCAACGTTTATGTGATCTAAACTGTTATTTGTCCCAGATGTAGAAGATACAGAAGATGATTTGCCAACTTGTTCGTTAGATGTCGCTACATTATTAAGAGTAGGCTGATTGCTGCTGCCCAAGCTACTCGTATTAGTCTGATTGCTGCTTACGGTACCACAGCTATTGCTGTTTGTGCTACTGTTGCTTACATCGTTAAATGCCGCGGCTGGTGGCAATTGTTGGCTACTATTGCTGTTATCATCGTTCATTACGGATACCGTACTAGCAGTGGTTGATGACTTAACATCGCCGGGAAGGTCTTGTGCCGGGGTAGGTTCCGCCTTAATATTAATGTTTGACGTTGAAGCATTCAACTTTTCAGATGGTGCATGGCTTGACCTTTGTTGTTGTTGTTGTCGTTGTTGCAACAACCTATACTCAATTGAATGTAGTGGTCCACTTCCGCGCGACACTTGGTAAAGTACTCTTGATATAATTAGTGCCACTTGTTGATCCAAAATGTGAGACATTACAAGTCCCAGTAATCTTTGTTCCTGTTGCATAAATAACGATCGGTTATCAGGATGTTTTGCCAAATGAAGCAATGTTCCTGCTGCTCTTCTTAACATATCCAAGCTAGTTCCCATTGAATCGGGATTTTCACGCAGATAATTAATTCCGTGCTGGTTAGCAACCCCCAAAGCAGTTTGTTCAGCTTGTTCAATAAATGCTACGAGGTAAGAGATGCAGGGTGATTGCAGAGCAACAGTGCGTGCCATAGCACTGTCTGCCGCGGCTAAATAATGCAACAAATTCACAGAGAACTCCCGCAAGACTTGATCCTCATTTCGACACAAATGACGCGTGAGTACACCACACAGTTTCTCTAGACGTGAAAATGGCGGTGTAGCTATTACCAAGTCGACATTTGCATCTGTAACACATAGTTTACACAGTGCTTCTAGGGCAAGCCGTTGCGGAGATAACGCAGAGTTTGGACCACATGATGGAAATGGGTCTTGACCATGCGCACTGGGACATACAGCCCAATGAAGTAAACCGTCAATTAATGGGCGTGCAATCAATTCATCATATCGGGAAAGTTCTAAATGTCCAGCTATGTTGGCCATGGCCACAAGCATATTTTCTCGTATAGTAATTAAATATTCCCACCACCATTCGCGCTCGCCCTGCAAAGAACTGCAAGAATCTGTAAAGTCAGTATCCTCTTCTCGATCGTAATTGCGGGTCTTTGGTGTCCGCCGCAAATGGTCATGGTTCAGTAGTAGCAAACGGCCGAGCACGGCGAGAAAACGAGATGACTTTGCCAAAACTGTTTCATTACCAGGCACAAAAGTCAAGTTTCGAAAAATATTCGAAAGAGCAATGCAACGACGGGCCAATGAGTCTTGACTCTCATTCACTAAGTACAAGGATGCTTCATCTCTCGTATAGCATTCATCTTCATAACTTGAATCGCGTCGACGTTGTAAAACGTGCGCATCATCACGGACTGTTGACTTAGGATCAAATTCCTTGATGACGAGTCCATTTGTGAGACGTAGATGCTGTGGTGATTCGATTTCCATATCAACGGTTCGACAATCACTGTCCGTTATATTAGAATTGTTTTCGTTACTTAATTCCTTCTTCACATCCACTGGGGGCTGTGCAAATGTTTCTCCTTGCTTTGACTTTTTATTGTCACTGCTTGATGTACCAATGCTACTCACAAGACGTCTCTTTTTGTTATAAGTATGGTGTAGTAGATTGTTGCTCTCTACGGCAATATATGTACTATCCTCTTGTTTAGCAACTGTAGCTATACCCTCAGGTTTTGGAGTATTGTTGCTCTTTAGTGTGTGCTCCTGCATACTTTTGCTTTTAGAGCTTATGAATCGCGCAAATGGAATGTTAACTATCTCTGACTTGAAAACATCAATTATTCCATCAAGAGGGTCGGGTTCCGTGAAACCGTAAGTCCACGCATTGCTACCGACTGGTTCTAATTGTTCATACAACCTGTTTGTGTCAATATCCCAAGCTTTTTGTCGCTCGTCAACAAAAATTTCATGATCAGCCATTTGTATGCGAACTGGTACACCTTTTCGCGTAACCATAGTATAATTCGGTGTAAACGATAGCAGAAGTGATCGCTCTTCAGGATTGGGTTGAACACGTATTTGACCCAAATCAATGCCTTCGTCCGCATCATCAGAGTCTTCAATATAACCAACACGCTTTGTATCCATATTTTCGTAATGCCTTCTTCGGTTATAACTAAAAATGCTATTTATAGAGCCCAAATTTTTTCGTTGCAACTTGTGTTCCACTTTCATTGATACAACAGTGCCGCTGTCAGCATCATCATCTCCTTCATCTATTGTTTCCTCACTGTGTTCATCAAACATTTCTGCAAGATTTTTTTGAAAATGTTCTAACAGTAGGGTTAACAGCCCAGGCAAATTTGATATGCCAAAGAATTGTACTGTGGAATCGTCGAACAAAAGAACATTAAGAACATCCAATGCCCAAGTACACTCAGTAAGTAAGCCAGAACGCATGGCCATAAAAATCCGCCATGGATCAACTGGGCATACATCAACCTTAGTCAGACGCTTACGACGGTAAAGTACCGGAGTAGTTGATTCTACACTATCGTGCGGAAAAATGAGTTCTTTTTTTACTACCTGTGTTCCCGAACCAGATACTTGCGGGGTATATACAGCTTGTTGATTAGGCAGCTGATGTGGATGTAACTGTTGTGTTGGCTGCATTACTTGTCCAACTACAGCAGCTGATTTTTGAGCGATCATAGTGACAGGTGCACTACCGACAATTGGCACCCCTGAATTTGCTCCAGACTGTGATGGTGGCGGCATAGCATAAGGCGTCTTGACCATTCCAGGGCCAGACGCCATAGTTGACGTTGGTACTCCAACATGTGATGACTGTGGAACTGTTTGCCCTTGCTGCTGTGGTGGTATTGCGGGAACTCCACTGGGTATACGCTGTTGCTGTCCAACACCAACTGGTGGACGTAGTGTCGATCCCGGTTGAGAAATACCTGTTTGCGGTGCTGCCTGAACGGGGTTTATTTGCGCCCATTGCGGTGCAGCCTGTTGTTGTCCAGGTGGCGTACTTTGCGGGTAAGGTTGCTGTTGCTGTGGTGGTGGTGGGGGCTGTTGGGGTGGATAGCGCTGTTGTTCCCATTGAGTTACTCCTGTTTGCTGTTGTCCGTGTGGTCCGTGAGGCCCTCCAGAAGGAGCACCACTTCGAGGAGGTGCGTTTCCCCAAGGCTGTGGACCAGATGCTGTAGGATATTGGGGACGATACTGTGTGTTGTTGGCTTGCCAGCCACCTTTATATAACAAAGAATAAAATATGTTATAAAGAAATTACTATGAAATATATTAGAAAAATATTACTATATATTTGCGGACGTGCAGCATAACCTGGATAAGGCTGAGAATCTTTAATAAAGTCTGGGTGTCGACGTGGTTGCGGACTCTGAAAAGCAGAAGTACATTCAGATTATATATCGATTTCTACAAGGACATTGTGTGATCATTACTTGATCGGGAGGCCTATAGTAATCTTGTTGATTAGGAGTACTCGGCACATAGCTACTATTTAAGGGAGCTACTGGCGCTCCACTAGCGGGAGGTCCACCCGTAACAGCTTGTGGAGGTGGTTGTGGCCCACCGGGGGGTGCTTGACTATATGGCCGGTTTCCATAAGGACCATACTGATTAGCACCAGCTGGAGGGCTGTAAAAATAAAGGTTTTACTTATATATATTTTTTCATTTACAAGACACCCATATGAATTTGATTGTAGACAAAAATAATGTTAGTACAGTATCATTCCAGTACATAATTATGGAAGTGCAAAATTTTATGTAAATATATTGTTCACTCACGCTTCCCCTTCAGTTCCATATGGAGGATACATATTACGAGTCTGAGGTTGATATTGGCCTTGATTTGGCCCAAAAGGTTGACCGGGTGGCCCAGCTGAACTGTACTGATCGTTCGATCCATATTGACCGTAAGCACCAGGCTGCGTTGGATAGGGTGAGCCTGTAAAAATTATTGTACAATATATTATATTTTTGTCTCATATTCACCCAGTTAACAAGAAATAAAAGGGTGGTACGGATTTAATCGAAAAATAAAAGTAAACGTAATTTAAAATGATGTGAAGTTTTCTGGAAAAGTATTTTTCAGTCTAAAAGAAACAATTTCGCGTTAAAAGTTCCTATTCAATATGGACAATGAAAAAAATATTTTCAATGTGTTCGGTGTCTCTTAGCATTTTTGTATGCATGGGTTTACTTTCCTTCTTTTTTCTTTTGCCTTTCTAAGTAATTCATCCAAATATAAATTTATAAAAGCTAAATACACATAAACAATAATTTAAATATATATATAATGTATGTATACGGTGTGGTAGTAAATTATTAACGAAGCAAATTTGGATACCAATAAGCATGATAATTTTTATGCAGAAGTAGTTATGAAAGCGGCATGCAGATAAATTGAAATAGAATCGTTTGAAAGTGAAAACTATATTGACAAACCACAAATTGCACAAAAAAAACATAAAAAAAATCATGATAAATGTACCTGGTGTTCTAGACACAGGCGCTGGATACCCAGAGCTACCCTGAGGATAAGGTACTCCAGTGCCAGGGCGCGAATGTTGCGTCGTCGGTGGCCCATGTTGCTGGGGTGGTGGCGCCGGTGGATGTTGCGACGGCGACGGCAATTGCGTTGGAATGCCTTGTTGGTGGTGTTGGCTACCCGACTGTGGAGCTGTGTGCGGTGAATGTGCGGGTGGTGGGGGAGCACCATGTGAAGCACCACCAACTGTAGCAACAGCACCACCGGCGGCAGCACCTGCAGCAATTGTATCTTCAAAAGGATTGCTGACATTTATGTTATCACCGGAAACAGTGGCAGTTGCTTGATTTTGTGTGCCTAAATCGGCAAGCAGCATTGTTGATGATTATGGATTGGTGAAAAAAAACAATGAATGACACAGTATAAACGAAATGAATGTTGATGTAATTCACATGAAGTTAAGGACGAAGTTGTTTAAATAATTATAGTAGTGCGATGTGAAGTCGTTGTATTGGAGTCACATGATCGTGATTTTTAGTAGTGCGCCCATTTTTAAGTAACCAACATAAAAATGAATAAACAAATTACACACATTAAATTAACAATCTTGACAAATATTAGGCAAACAAAAATGTCTAGCATTATCTTCATGTAAAATACATTGAACATTGAAAATGATTAAATAAGAATGAACTGTACAACAATTAATCACTGATCATTAAAATAGGCATATTATATGGCAACGTATATACATGTTTACCAAATTTATAGAAGTATGTACAGGAATACATATATATATTCAATTAAAGGAGTGTTTAATTAATTACCTGGATGAGGGGACTGCGGATTGTTTTGTGATGGTGGTCTTGTCATCTGCCCTGTTGCTGCATAATCGGGATGTCCACCAGTAGATGGAGGATATGCACTCGCACTAGAATAGCCTGCGTAGCCATCGATTGTTGTATTTGGCGCTCCGCCAGATGATGCAGGGAAAGAATCTTGGGAGTTCGATGACCCTGTGGAATTGGTTGTTCCAGCGTCCAAATGACCACCACCGATTGGTTGTAATGAATTGGGCATTAAAAATAATTAGATTAAAATATATGCATATGTTATTTTAAAGTAATTTCATTAATTTTTAATGTTTAACGAAGGTAGCATAACGGATTTTCCGTGGAATCTGCGGAATCCTTCCAAAAATTACATATTAAACACTTACCTGGTGATGGCACTGATGCTGCCTTTGTTGTCTTTTTCTTGCTGCCCGCCTCGACTTGTTGAATGATGGGTAGTGGATCTATATCTCCTCGATCATAATGACATTCAAATGCCAAAAGATTTTTGGTGTAATGCTTACGAAGAGTATATGCAGCACTACTACTGGCACCAATTCCTAGTAGGCCAGCAATATCCTTCCAGGTTTTGCTCTTTGTAACCTAGTAACCACGAAGATATTCGTATTTATTTTTAAAATTAAGTTAACAAATTTATTAATGTAAATTGAAGAGTGGTAATAGGAGAGGAAGAAACTATTACTATTTAAAGAGCTATATCTCTGGTTCAAGCTTTAACAAAACTAACACATTAAAAATAATAGGGAGGATCATATCAAAAAAATTATTTTTTACATGCTGCCGTATGACACGTGCAAAATGGGCAATTCGTAAGTAATGAGTGTAATTGACATAATCAATTATAATAAACCAAAATCTTTTATTGCTGGACCACATAGTAGGATGTCATGCTATTGAAAAATATTTGAAATTTTTCATCAACTTTAAATTTTTTTTTTCACATTTAAAGACTAAGCAATGATTGTTAATGTGTTAGCTAATTTTTACTTTGATTGTTGGTGTTTGGTGGTTTGTTTGATTGGTTGGTTGACCATTAATTTTATTTTTGTTGTTGTTTTTGGGGGTTTGCTAGTAAATCTAAAAAGAAGTTAGTAAAAGGAGTTACTACGGCACCTTGCATACCTCGACGAATCCGCCACGTTCTTTTACATAAATGTATAACCTATATAAATCAAGTGGCTGTTTTGAAATGGTTGGGCATGCCGTTATAGGGGTGCGGCGTTCCTCCATGAAAGCACGTAATTTGTCTAGCCAACCACGTCTATCCGGATTCTCATCCATTTCATACAACTTGCAAAGCGAATCTGATTTCTTAGTAGTCGTTATGGTGCTCCGAAACGGTTCTTGCTGAACCGACACATGGCTGTTGAAAACCTGCTAAAAACATTAACATAAATAATAACAAACGTAGTGTCAGCTTCAACTAATATACTCACTGCACTAGCAGCCGGACGGGGCCAGTTTGGAGGCGAATTCATTTCATACTCTTCGCCTGTAGGGCCAGCGGTTCCATGCATTGCACCTGGATGTGGTGAAGTGCTCGGTTGAGCTAAATGGCTTTGACTGTATAAATCATGTTTGCGTGACTTTGGTGTAGTACATTGTGGATCTTCGCCCGATGCTGCAAATAACAATTTCTATATCAACTATTCAACTAACCTTCAATTTTATAATGCTTACCAGCCGACGCGTTGGAAAGTGTACTCTGTTGACTGACTTCATCAATTGGTGTTCCATCTGGCCCGGTTGTAACCACTGCGGTAACTGCATGCAGTCCTGGAGCAGGCGAAGAACCTGATGAACTTATGCCATTGTCTTGGGATATATGCTCGCTGTCACTACCACTCTGTGCGCCCACCATGGATTGCGGAGGTGTGCTTGTAGGTGGTCCCATACTTTGTGGTGGACCCATATGATGTGGTGGACCCATTGGCATTGTGGGATGCATGCCCGATGGTCCATTACCATAGCCCGGTGGCTGTGGACCTGATGGGTTAGTACCATATCCACCTTTATGCTGTAAATGCTGCTTTAAATAATTAAGAGGACGTGGGGATCCGCTGGTCTGTGGTGGCGGTCCAACTGGCGGTGGGTTCCCTTTAGCTTGGACATGGTTGCCCAAGCTAGTGGACATTTGTCCTGGTCCACTGCCAGGACCAGATTGCTGTGGTGTAGGCGGTACCCACTGATAAGGCGGATATTGAGCATGAGGACTGCTACTACTATGGTTGGGCATTGATCGTGGGTAACCGACTTGTGCTCCTGGCGGCAAACTATTTGTTGCTCCAGCAGACTGGTTAGATGTTGGAGGTTGTGGACCAGATCCATAGGCACCTGTAGGATATTGAGGACGTGGCGGATAGTTACCTAAAAATATATTCATCAATTAAATGAAACGACAATAATAAGATGAACGTACTTTGAGGATATTGCTGCGGCGCATATCCTTGACTTCCAGAACTTTGACTTGGTAAAGCCATTTTGTAGCTTCCATGTATATGCTGTGGGATTGAATAAGCCCCTGCAGTTCCTTGCGGAGGCGGAGGAGGCGTAGACATATTGTTAACATTTTGGTTTGGTGTCGGTCCAGGTGGAGGGGTTTGCTGCGGTGAATTACTCGCAGACGATGCTGAATTTGACGCCTGCTGCAACTGTGGCTGCGGCGGTTGCGCACCTGATAAACTATGTGGTGGCAACGGGGGTGGGCCAGCAACCCCTGACGGTTGCTGCATTGTACCGCCACTGCTTGACTGATTACTTGCCGGGCGCGAGATTGGATGATTTTGAGCTAAATGCGACTCAATTTATTATCAATGTCAATTTTATATGTTTTCGGCACATACCCACTGCAGGAGACATCGATCTGGAGCCCGAAGACCCCGTTGGTGAAGGTGTTGGCCTCATTACTTGTTGTGGGTTGGGTGTACCGGGCGGTCCGGAACCTATACCACTGTGCGCACCACCACTTGAACTATCATTACTGTTTTGTCCAATTAACTCCTTAATTTAAGATGTAAACAATGTTATCAGCAATTTAAAATATTAATCTTTTTGCACATTCAAATAAGAATAAATAATAAAAATACATAAAACCCAAGAACAAGGCAAAATAAAACAAATTCTACGAAAATAGTGCTGATTATCTAACCCATATATTTTAGCGGACTATAGTTGTTTACGCATTTACTTGATAATAGATCCATACTACAGCTTATGTTCAATATAGATATACAATTTAAAAAAATATATATAAACTATGGCCTACGCCGCGTTTATTCAAAACTCACACTAATGGGTATAGCGTGAAATCATTTCGAGGCAAGGTGATCTCGATTCCACACGCTGCTTATCATGGTATCTGCAAAGCTATGCAAAAAAAACCAAATGTACAGCGAACTGACACCACTGCCCCAAAACAACGTACCCTTCAACTTAAGTTGTAGAAGTGTTAGTGGTAGTGGCACACTAATATCTCCTTCCGATATATGTGTATCTGACATTTGATATTAAACTATAATATGTCGAAATCGCCGTCTTGCCATACAGAAGCAAGTAAGTACAAGTATAAAAATTATAGTTGAGACGGCTCGCATATGCGATACTTATACTTATA
>JABVZY010000307.1:8275773-8292519 GCA_020883555.1 Drosophila nannoptera
GAATTCTAGAGGCGCTATCCAACCTTAAAACAACATTTATCCAAATGCTTTCATATTTGAGAAAGTATGCTAGTTTAGGTGTCCATAGGTCATACAAAGCATACGTTAAAACGGATAAAAATAAATAACTTATAACTTGAAATCAAAATTAATCATTCCTAGGTACCCTTAGTAGCGATGTAAATAATTAAGTACATGATTCTACAAAGTTTAAAATTAGAAGCAAATTAACAACCCAGATTGACTACATATTATACTTTAGAATAATAATATCAATAAATAACTAGCAAAATTGTAATATTTGAGATTTTTTGTAAGAAGTACAAAGATACGTGTTTATACGAAAAGGCAGTTTTACCTGATGCGGGGATGGAGAAGCTTGCGAGGGCTGAGGTGATGGACTCGGCGCATGTCCAGGACTACTGCTAGGTGGTGGACCCCCACCAGCGCTGTGCGGCGTTGGCGGTTGCTGCAGTGGTGTATGATGTGGTGATGCAGGTGGTAATGGATGACCGGGACCAGGACTTGGTGATGAACCACCCGGCCATGGTCGATTTGGTTCGGGATACTGAATGCAAAAATAATTAATAGTGAAATTTTTCTATGGTCAATGACTCTAGATGGTTCGAAGGAATCATTTTTAATTTTAAATGCAAATATAATTATATATATATATATATATATATATAATTAAAAAGTATTTCCCACCTGGTGTGCTGAATAGGCTGTTCGATGGTTGGGTCCAGTTGTCGGTAACCCTGGTGGTGTGGGGTATCTTTGAGGGTACGGTGAATATTGAGATGTGGGTGGCGTATTTTGTTGCTGTTGTTGCTGTGAGGGACCTGCCAGTGGCACTGCCGCTCCAGGAGTGCCAACATTACTAGCTTGTTGTGTGCCTTGCTGTTGTTGTTGAGTCTGCTGTTGCTGTTGCGGCGAGCTTGGAAAGGAACCTGAGTTTTGACTGTGTGTTGGAGGATATGGGGATTGACCTCTAGAAGTGCTTGCCTGTAAATAGATCATTATTTTAAATGTGTCATTACTTTACTTGGCAGTTATATAAAGCTTATATAAAGAAGGATCTATTAGAATTAAAGCACTATAACTTTGAATGAAGATTGGGTCCGAATGCAAGATAAATAGCTTATGTTTCAATAAACTTGTATTAAAATGACAATAGCCTCTCAAAAATATTTGTACATAAATGGTTATTTCCTAAATAAAGTGTCTAAGTGTCAGTATACCGCAGTCACTTAGTTAACCTATAGTCGCCCTCAACACCTTTCTTTCATCGTTAAATCATTGTTCAAAGATTAGATAGAAACAATTCACTTACCGGGGGAGGTGTCCTATACTGCTGCGATGGCCCCATCTGTGGGCTGTAGGGTCTCGGAGGTGGTGCCCATCCGCCTTGTTGCGTATTGTATTGGTGCTGTGGGGGTGGCGGGCCATGACCAGGTATGGGAGGCGGCGGCCCGCCTGGTTGCTGCTGACCTGCATTTGCTACTTGTGTATCATAGTTATTTGCATAGCGATGTTGTGGTGGTGGCGGAGGATTTGAAGACTGTAGTAACGAATTTAATGTTGGTGTTGGACCTTGCGGAGGTTGACCGGGTATATAACGCTGTTGTGGGGGTCGATTTGGTGAGCCCCCAGTATTCTGCGACTGTTGTTGGTGTGATGGTTTATTTCCAGGAGGTGGTTGTTGTGGAGGACCATGACCGTATCGATAAGGATCTAGGTTAGGATCACTCGAATGATAACGTGCATAAGCGGGATGAGCATGTGGATGTTGTACGCCAGGTGGTGGTGGTAAGTGTGCTGAACCGTATTCATCCTTAACACCGGCTGTGTGTTCATGAGGCATCGGTAATGGTCCCTGCGACGGCGGTGGTCCACTATGGTGCTGCATGTGTGGTAACAGCGGCGGACCTTGTGGTTGCTGTTGTTGATGTAAATGATGATAATGTGACATTGCCGTTGCTGAGTCAGAATTTGCACCAGGCACCGTGCTAGGCGGCGGTCCACCATACGAATGTGGTACTGTGCTACCTTGTTGTACAATGGGATCATTTCCGTTATTCGGAGTTGGTGGACCCGACGTAGGTGGTGTAGTGCCACCTGTATTGGGTGGCACCGTTGGAGTTATGTTTCCCGCAGATGTGCCACTTCCCTGCGTTGAGGGTGATTTAATTTTTTCATTCATGATAAACTTGGTTTACAGGCGATGCTTAAAAAATCAAGTATCTGTAAACTGAAGACGATCCACCAACAACGTTGACGCTGATGACGATGAATTCCCCGACTGCAGCGCCAAATTTGAGGTTATGTTAGCTGCAAATTTTAAAAGCATTTGTTAATGTCGTTAAGTCAATTCCAACAATAGCAGCAGCACCGTGAAGTAAATAATCAAACCCCCAGCACAATAACATGCTCCGTAAACGTTTCAGTTGGCCGCTAAAATTATTGTAACTCTTCATTCTGTGCATTGAAAAATTTGCTACCACTACAACAGCATTCGGACTGGCCATTTACAAACTGTCGCGCGTTGACAGTACCAGAGGGCTCTCATTTTTTTCTCTCGCGCTCTTTACATTTAGCAGCTGAACACGCAAACGCCATCTCACTTGCATGAGAGTGTGGCTTTCACTGTCGCACTTATATGTGCGCCTATGAGATTTCTGTATTAGTCTTTTTTTTTTAGGAAAATATTTTTTTCTTCGTATTTAATAAGTTGATGTGATATTTTCCTTTAAATACTAATATAAAATTGTTTCAAGCTACATTGTACGCGGAGAATTTTATATCTAATCTGAATGCATAAATGCTTTATTCAAATTCAAATTCGGTTATGAGCCGGTATATATTAGACATATAATTTATTATTTATATATATATAAATATATATATTTATATACATAATGCATATATATGTATATTTTTTTATATATATAATATATAAAAATATTTTCGTATATAGAAAATTTATAAAAGATATCAACAAAGTAAGTAAAATAAACAGCATGCAAAATATATTAAATGTCTGCTTATTTATATAGATTTTGTGTTTCAGACAATAAATAATCTATTTACAAACTTTTGGCTTTATTATTTTTGGAGTAATTTTATTTCGAAGCTACACTGATACGTTACACCTATTCATATGGGATAATCGATGTAACATTTCTAAAATACAGAAACAATGTACTAATTTTCTACCGTTGCATTAATAGTAGAACTGATTTATACAATTTTCTCCTTTTGCTTGATTTCTTTTGGATTTATCATATTTTTGCGCGCTCCTAGAGATTTTCAAATTCGTGCTGCTATTTATCTCGCTTTCCTTGTATCGTTTCTCCCATATTCACAACAGCTGTGTTAGAGTGAAACAACTAGTGCTACACTTAAGATTTAGATGCCGAATGTGAGAAAAACTAGTTTAGTTATCGCGTTTTTACAATTTGTTGTCTTTCACTACTTTTTAAGTTTCACTGTAGTTTTGTGCAAAATTTTTGGGTTAAACCAAATTCGTATTCCCTATTTTTATTGTAATTACACTATTTATTACTGCTGACGTTTTTTTGTTCCGATCCCCTGATTAATGCTTTATTCCAGATTTTTTATTTATTACATTTATGCATTTTTTCTCGGTTTAGATACTGTAGCGTGCGAAAAGATATATATAAATATATCTACACATATATTTATGCTCGTCCGGCCTTATGGTAATGATGATGCAAGGATGTGAGCCGACACTTTAATATTTTATGTATACACACATGTATCTGTACGGCACCGAACTTTGAGCCTGCATTGCATATACATTTTGTCTTTTCCCTGGCAATTTTGCACCCTTTATAAGTTAGTGAAGTGAATCCATTACACTATAAGTAATTTAAGGTTTTTCGAACATAATTACACATTCACACTTACACATAGAAATATATTCACTCATCGACCGTCTATAGACAGGCTATATACACTAAAAACGAACTCGCGTGAGAAGACAAGCTCGGTACGAGTACGAACATGAAATTGTATGCGAGTCTTGTCTGCCGAACAATACTATTCATATCTGTCGATTGCCATAAGACAAAAACCCTATTATTGTTGGTAAATTCACACTCCGTTATTATTGCGCCATATACAACACACAATCCATACACTTTTTTCTATCTATATGGTGTATTTTACTTATTTTTCATTTCTCAGCATGACGACGAGCTGATTCTATACAAAGCGATTTAAAGCGTTGCCAGATATTTTCGCAGACGCGAAAAAATATGGCGGATACTCCAAAAATTATTATCGATAACGATACTATCGATACCACTATTCAATAGTTCAGCCTTGATATCTTATTAACATGCTTGATAAAAGTATTTATCGAAATGGTAATAAATCAAGCTATATCAATTAAAGCGAAATTGGTTAAACATAATTTTTTTAATCTTATTATTTATTTTGCTATCCCAATTAAGTTTTAAAGTTTCAGAATAAGTTTAAAGCAATCCGACTTTATATGTTGAATATAAGTTATCTTTGGTATTTTTAAAGATTTTTTAGAACTAATTTATTTGGTATGTGTATGGTCTCATATTTGAGAAGCACCGTTAGAAGTTGAATGAACCGCATTTCCTGTTTCTAAAAGTTTAATTAAGTATTGAGAGCTAGCAGCGAGATGCGCAACATTTTTGTTCTGTTGGTGTGTTGTCATGTTATACATGTGCAATTCGAATTTGATTATGTTTCTGCATTTTCATTGCGGAGTAATTTAATAAATACGAAACCACCAGATCAGGACTTGGGTAACGCTTAGCGAAAGCACGTGTTATAATTTTAAAATTCAAAATCTCGTGAATATATTATTTTCAGATATTAAATCCGGATTGCTGGAAATGTGTAAAAGCTGTAAATCTGTTAAATGTGTACCCCAAATTCAGTGCCCAGCACATGTGCGTATGGCAAATTATGAAAAGCCTCAAATATGCGATCTACCCGTTGGTAAATTTGGTTACTGTTGTAAAACTGGGCAAAACCACTCAATAGGATCAATAAAGTATCCTCGATCAGATTTTCCATTATTCTTCCCTACTGATGTGCTTGAAGAGGCAAGTAGGAATTTTCAGAAACTCATGCATGGATTCGATCAAATGCCGGTGAACAGTGGTCATCCAGATTTTACTCATGGTATTATGTTTCATTCGTCTGCAAAAGACGATTTGCATAACTTTGCCCTATCAAACAGTGCACTTGAATTAATCATTGCTAGTCAAATATTTGGCAAAAAGGAGCAGGTGCCTTTAGATGATATAATAACTAATAATATACCCGTAAAGTTTTCGAAGACCGCATTAGGCCAACATTGCCAATCACCACCAATTTGTCGAGGTGCAAGCAAATATCGGAGTATCGATGGCACATGCAACAATCCGATGTCTCATCGTTCCCATTGGGGTGCTGCAGGTCAGCCAATGGAGCGCTTATTACCCCCAGCTTATGAAGATGGTATTTGGACACCCCGAATACATTCAATCGATGGAACTCTTCTGTTAAGCGCACGTGAAATTTCCAGAGCACTTTTCGCCGATGTTCACAGACCTCATGCTAAGTACAATCTCCTCCTCATGCAATTTGGCCAATTTCTAGCCCATGACGTGTCTCAATCAACAACGATTCGTATTGATGAACATGGTGGATTAGTGCAATGCTGCTCACCAGACGGCAAAAGCTTTTTGTCGGCAGAAAAAATGCATTTTGCATGTCTTCCAATATCTGTAGCCGAAAACGATGAATTTTATAGTGCTTTTGGAGTGCGTTGCTTAAACTTGGTAAGACTTTCATTGGTACCCAGCGCTGATTGCCAAATGAGTTATGGCAAGCAACGGAGCAAAGTGACTCACTATATAGATGGTTCTGCAATATATGGTTCAAATGAAGAATCATCGCGTGATTTACGTACTTTCCGACATGGTAAATTGCGAATGTTTAATGATTTTGGTCGGGATCTGCTTCCTTTAACAAATGATAGGAATGCCTGTGGCAGTGCGGAGCCAGGCAATACATGTTTTATGTCGGGTTAGTATACTTGTATATTTAGCAGCCGTGCAACTCTTATATATAACGTTTTTAAGGTGATGGACGGACAAATCAAATTATTTCTCTCATTACTTTACAAATTCTATTTGCACGGGAGCATAACCGCATTGCAAATATCTTAACTGTGTTGAATCCGTCCGCCAATGATGAGTGGCTTTATCAGGAGACTCGTCGCATCGTGATTGCGGAGTTGCAGCATATTACTTATAATGAGTTCCTTCCAGCAATAATTGGTCCCCATCAAATAAAACGATTCGGTTTAACGCCTCGGCAGCAAGGATATTCAACCGACTATAGTATGGACGTAAATCCAGCCATTACTAATGAATTCTCTGGAGCCGCTTTTCGAATGGGTCATTCCGGGCAAGTACCATAGATAAGTTGAACTTAAATAAGAATGACAAGTAATGTGTTACTCCAAATTTAGTGTTGATGGGAAGTTTCATATACGCGATGAAATTATAAATATTCCTGATGTTATGTTTAACCCTTCTCGCATGCGGAAACGAGAATTTTATGATGACATGTTGCAAATGCTTTACACACAGCCAATGGAAGAAGTCGACAGTTCAATTACTCGTGGTGTATGCACTTCAAATTAATAATTAGATATATAGATACTTACTGGTTTACAATTTAGCTTAGTAGATTTTTGTTTCGTGGTCATAATCCTTTTGGGTTGGATTTGGCAGCAATCAATATTCAACGTGGGCGCGATCAAGGACTACGCAACTATAATGATTATCTTGAAGTAATGGGCTTTCCAAAACTTAAAAGTTTTACTGAGTTACCTAAAGATGTAGGTATTCATTGGAATAATGATGTTACGAGTACTTGTGAGACTTATTTTATCATTTTAGTTGGGTGAAAAGTTGTCTTCGGTCTATAAATCGCCTGATGATATTGATTTATGGGTAGGTGGTTTGTTGGAAAGTGCTGTTGAAGATGGCATTGTTGGAATAACATTTGCCGAAATTATTGCCGATCAGTTTGCCCGTTTTAAACATGGTGATAGATATTTTTACGAATATAACGATAAAATAAACCCTGGAGCATTCAGCCGCGCACAACTACAGGAAGTAAGAAAGGCTAGTGTAGCCCGTTTAATATGTGATAACGCAGATCACCTGACATTAGATTCTGTACCCATATTCGGGTTTATACGTGCTGATTTTGCCGGGTAAGCTATTGACATAGCTATTTAAAAAAGCTCTGCAGTCATTGTCGCATTTTTCCAGGAATGAGTTAATACATTGCGACGATCCGAAACTCCCATCACTGAATCTAAATGCCTGGAGAACTTAAATAATTTTCCAAAACATATTTATTGTATCTGTGGTATAATGCCATGCAATAATAAAAACACACATATTACTTGTAAAAGGAATCGCATAAAAACTAATTTTAGTTTTATAAAAAGCCCAAAATATGCAACATTACTATATTCGGGTGTCTTGTTTAATAAATTTATAGCCGCTATGAGTTGTATTTGCTCAGTTGATTAATGCTTTAAATGTAAAATCTTTCAACATCTTCAATGACTGCATAAGACAACATTATTGCTACAGAAGCGAGAAAATATTATATATTTCCTAAATCTGAAATATATTTATTATTGAACTGCAATTTCTGTTTGTACATCAAAAATTATATATTGCGCATCTAATGCGAGAAACACAGCAACTTTCATGAACTAATCTTTATGGTTCTCGTCCGTACACATTCTCATCGGAATAAGCCATATACAGGAATGAATCCTTATCACGATGTTCATGATATAACAAACCCATAGAAGCTGATGTTGGTGGAATAACATTGTTTACGAAGAAAAAAAGAGCTTCATCCGGGCGTAAGTTTATACGTTTACGTATTAGAAAATAAAATTGACCAACTGTAAGATCGTTAGGCACTAAATATTTCTTTTTATCCAGAGCTGCGTGGCGTGTCTTCGGAACCTTTTCCACTATAACAGGGACTCGGTCGGGATATTTTCGGCGTATTTTGTCGCCCTCTGCACGCCGTTTTTCGAAAGAGTGATCCCTCTTAAACTGAAAATTGACATTCATTATGAGACGGTCGTTCTCGTCGTAGAAATTTCTTTGCGTTATATTTTTTAGGTTAAAATTCGATAATTTAAAGTAAGACCTTGTTCTAAACTTGTAAATGTTTTGTAATGCTCATACTTCAAATTCGGTGTTCGAAAGCATACTATTCGAAAGTATACAATAACTTTGATTAAATATTACTGTTGAAGCTACCCAGTAAATTTATAAAAGCAAAAGCTATTTTGCTATAGTGAAGTGAAGCTGAGCGCGCTCGAAAGCTAAAAACAAATGCCACGAATGGCGTAGCTCTCCAAGTTCTCATTAGCTTTTAGAGCTTATTTTCTCAGTTATAATAGGTCACCTGTTCTCTCTGAGTTGGTCGGATTCATGACTCGGGTCTCTGTAATTTCAACGATGGCTGGATTTTTTAGTTTCCGGTTAGCTATCCAGCTTTTCTTTCCAATCTGATATTTCAGTTCTTGCCCATCAACAGGTGTAGAAAGTACGTAGTATCAAAACCGTTCGAAAGTTACGTTGGCAAAGTTTAATTAAATGACCTGTGGTATTGACTATTTGTGCTAAGATAAAAAGTTTAACATTAAATGTTATGAGCAAATTAAACTTTGGTGCTCAGAATGTAAAACTTGTACAGAAGTAAGTAAAAAATTTGCAATGACTTGAAATGTATCACCAAATCATTTTCCATATATGAATCCCATTTAGGGTGGTATTTTTATATTGATACTACTAGTACTGTTGATTAGTAAATACATGCCATTTCAAAAAATGGTTGGATGCCCAAAATGGATTATACAACCTTGACTGCCATGTAGTTTTTCGGTACTTTTAATAATTTACTGGTCTTCGCTTTCAACTTAAACGACATATAGCTATATATGAATTGAAAAGTCAATCAAACATGTTCATAGGTAAACGTGAATTTTCAATTCACAACTTCAACAATAGGTGTAAAATATTTAAGGTTGCTCTCTGAATTTGCTTAGTATATTTATATATTTATGATTATATCGTATTTGAAGTCGTGCCTTTTTATCAAAAGTTATAGACAAAATATAAATATTATATTATTTTGCTAATCGCTTAATTAACAATGAAGAAATACAAATGAAGAAAATAATTTTCTTAACAAAATATTTTCAGATGATAGGAAAGAAACTGAAAGAATCCAATATAATTACAGAAAGATCTTATTTATTTCCGTTTATCTATTAGGTAAACACCTTATTCTCAACAACTGAATAAACTAACCGCGATTTAGATGAAGAGAAATTTAAAAAGCAAAGCAGACTTGATGTACTTATGAAAAAATGAAGAGAACTCTAGTGAAAACACGATTGATAATTACTTTGTATTTATTGATATATTGTACTCGTCAAGTAAATACTAATTGTTATGACAATAATAGCGGGTTTAAAACCTTAATAAATAATCTTCCGATTGATAGTGCTAATGAAAGTGAAATATCTGTAAAAATGGCACAGCCACCAATAATGAGACAGACAGCTGATACTTCTTTTTGGAAGTGTTGTTGTTGGGAAGCAACTAGTCAAGTAAGTATCCATTAACCAATTAATTTGTTGAATTGCGCATATTATTGATATGAATATATTCTCCAACTATATGTTTTTAAAAATTATTAAAATTAATTTTAAGGATGAGAATGAATGCCGTTGCGAGGGTGAAGCTTTGACACGTGTTCCTCAAACTTTAAAGTTACCTTTGCAAAGGCTCACTATTGCTTCTGCAGGCCTTCCAAGATTGCGGTCGATTGGATTAAAAGTGTATGCGCGCACATTATTGGACGTGTAAGTATCCCGTAAATTGTGGATTTCAATATTTGCAATTTAATTAAATTATATGTAAACTATTTTTTAGTGCTTTTATTGACTGTTTACAACTTGAAACTATACAGAACGGAGCCTTTTCAAACTTAAGAGTTCTACGTACCATGTAGATATTTTTAAAAATGTATTTATATAAGAAATAATCTTTAAATTGCGTGCTATTTTTTAGCTATATTTCAAATGCACCAAAATTAACTTACCTTACGAAAAATGTATTTGAGGGAATTTCCGACACCATTGAAATCATGTAAGGTTTTAATTTATAATTATGATTCTATTTGTTAATTTACCCAAAGCATACGCTTTTAATTGATTTCAATTATGTTGAGGTTTGTTTTTATTCTTATTAATAACTTTCGATATTACATAATTTTTTTATTCTTCTAATAGACGCATTATAAACAGTGGTTTAATTGCTGTACCAGATTTTGGACATTTGCCAAGTAATAACATATTACAAATGATGTGAGTTTAACTTTAAGTTTCATTCATTATAGTATTGAACTTGACAATTAAAAAAATATTTTTAGAGATCTTGATAATAATCAAATATCTCGAATTGAGCCAGAATCCATTAAGGTGAAGACTGCGCAATTGTAAGTAACAGTAGTATCGATGTTTCATTAAAAATTGATTTCGTTTGGTCTAATAGTATTTTAGCAAACAATGATATAAGCTTTATTGGTGATTCGACATTTTTGGGTTCGAAGATTGCAAAACTGTAAGCAATTTTAAATGTGTTATATGTATAACTTATTCATCTTATTTATGTGTACATACACACAATAGGTCATTGAAAAATAATCAAAGACTTCAGGACGTTCACCCGAACGCCTTTTATGGCATAATAGATATCACTGAACTGTATGTAACATATTCTTGTCAATATCTAAATTTATTTACTCGCGAAATTTTTGTATCTTAACTATAGTGATCTCTCAAGCACATCTCTTGTCCGGCTACCATCCGTTGGTCTCCAGACGGTTGAAGTTTTATACTTAACCAATACGCATACTTTGAAAACAATTCCTTCCATATATAACTTTCAGGTGGGTAGTCTTTCATAATATAAATAGTCGTGCTCATCGTTTTATTATAGAATTTACAACAAGCCTATTTAACGCATTCGTTTCACTGCTGTGCGTTTCAATTTCCATCGCGTCATGACCCCCTGAGACATGCACAGCGAATGCGAGAATTGCAAAAATGGAGGGATCAATGTAATAATAACCGGGAGTTACATCGAACTGGTTTAAGAAACCTCATCGAAAATTCAGACCCGGCCTTTTACAGGTACAGGTACATGAAACCAATTTATATAATTTGTCATTGAATTTGAATGTCATAGAAAAAAAAGTAACAATACTACCGATGACCTACTGGTTGGCGCTTCTTCTACCTCTTATGGCTATATTGCTGATTCTACAATGAATAACGTAGGAATTTTTCATGAGCAGATAACAATAAATCCAGATGATGAGCAGCTGGCCGAATATTGCGGTAACTTCACATTTCGGTGATTGATTATTTTGTATTTTAGACCTATTATTTATAATAAAAAACTACGTAGAAAACCACGCATTGAATGCTACCCTATGCCAAATGCATTAAATCCTTGTGAGGACGTTATGGGTTATCAGTGGCTTCGCATAGCTGTTTGGATTGTCGTTGCCTTGGCTATTATAGGCAATGTGTCAGTGTTGACAGTTATATTATCAATTAGGTAATTATTTAACTTCAATTATTACCGTATTTCAAGGATATTGCATTATTCAAATTATTTTAGATCGGAAACTCCCTCAGTGCCACGGTTTTTAATATGCCATCTAGCCTTTGCTGATTTATGTTTGGGTATATATTTGCTTCTCATTGCCGCCACTGATGCACATTCAATGGGAGAATATTTCAATCATGCTTTCGATTGGCAGTACGGTTAGCTTTGTCATTAGATTATATTAACTCTATTCTTCCGTTAACTATCCTTATTTCACACAGGATGGGGCTGCAAGATAGCTGGATTCTTAACCGTATTTGCTAGTCACTTATCGGTCTTTACCTTAACAGTGATAACAATTGAACGCTGGTTTGCCATCACGCATGCACTGCACTTAAATAAGCGCATCAAGTTGCGTTCTGCTGCCCTCATTATGTTAACTGGTTGGATATATTCTTTGATCATGTCCTCGTTGCCCTTATTTGGAATAAGTAATTATTCATCTACTAGGTGAGATTCTATCATTAATTTTCACTTGACAGCTTATTGCTAACAAAAAGTATTTCCTTAGTATTTGTCTACCAATGGAAAAGCAAGACATATATGATGCCATTTATTTAATATTGATATTGGGGTGTAATTTTATTGCGTTCACAATAATTGGAATATGTTACTTACAAATATATCTATCCCTCGGTCACGAAACACGCCATGCACGTCACAACAATCGTGGTGAGATGAGTATAGCTAAGCGGATGGCACTTTTAGTAAGTTGACTTAAAAAATATAAATAATGTTAGCTCATTTGTTGCCCATATACTTAACAGGTTTTTATTAATTTTACTTGTGGAGCACCAATTGCATTTTTCGGTCTTACTGCTTTAGCTGGTTACCCGTTAATAAACGTTACGAAATCAAAAATTCTACTTGTATTCTTCTATCCCTTGAATTCCTGTGCTGATCCATATTTATACGCAATTTTAACATCACAATATCGACAGGATTTGGTAATTCTTTTATCGAAGTATGTATTGATAAATTGAAAACTGCATGTCCGAAAACCTTATTAATTGTTCCATACATTCCGCAGATTCGGTATTTGTCGTCAGAAAGCTTTAGCCCACAAGCCAAATGATTCGTTTCGTGGGACATCGCATTATACCATGCGCGGTTCGATTGAAAGACGATATTCCAATAGCCAAAAATGTATACAAATTTCGGCTGTTGAGGCACAAAAAATGCTCAAAAATAATGATGATTATGTATAAATCCAAATATATTTATGATCTTAATCAGAACAAGTAAATATTTTAATATAACAAGAACAAAATAATAAACAGATAAATACTACAAAGGCACCAATAAGTGACGCTAGTATTTTAATACATACTTTTTAGTAGTACAAGTTTTGGGAAATGCAGCCCTTAAAGGACATTTTATTTTGGTTTACACTGCGGTTGCATGTGAAACAAGGGTTGTTGATTGTCGATTGTACAGCAATGTATAAAATTTATAATTTAGCAATGGTTGCTATACACATTGTAACGTGTGTGTCGGAAAACTATAAAACTACTAATCAATTGCCAAAACCAGCGATATTTCATTTTCCTGAGTACGCGTACAAGGAAACAAGCAAAAATGTAAGCTTTTCATTTGAATGAATAAATTATCGATTTTTCAATAAAGGAGTAATTTTCTTTTATTTTCAGGAAATTACTTATCACGATTTTGAACTGTCTTGCGGACAAAATTCACAGTGTATTAAAGTCGATTTAGCTATGGTATCAAAGTTAAACTGTATAAGACAATGTATATCACATTCGTGTTATCAGGACATATATGCATTTGATGAGGTAGGTATAAAAAAAATATGTGTCATTTCAAACATGAGTTGAATTTCAGCAAATTCCTTCATCTTAAATCTGTATATGATTAGCTAGAGGATGGCGAAATCGATGTTAGAATGAATTCCTTCAAGGGCTGCGTAATACAGCGAATGTAGCATAAGTCCCCGATCCTGCAAAGATTGTATCTAAGAACATATTTGCAGGAACTGCACTGGATGATGTCTGATTATATTTGTAAATGGCTTTAGTTTACTTTCTTAATTATGTGCAGTATATTTAATTAAAATATTTAATAAATTATAATCATATTTTAATATAATGGTCAACATTTAAGTTCAATAGCTTTATTGTTGTGGAATACATTTTTTTTTTGTATTTGAAGATATCAAAAAGTTAATAGTGACTAACGAAAACTTGCAACAGTTTGTGTTCCGTATATTTAACTTCCTCGATAAGTCTTTCCGATTAATTACTCAGAACTGCAATTTGCTGTATAAAACTTATATTTTTCACATTATATTTTTCCTCGGTGTAATTAAGAAAGATGTTTGAAAAAATTTACATATGATTTCATTATTATACGCTGAAATTATATGTCATATGACAATATTTTCTGTTAATATGCATATAACACTGCAAATTGTAGATGAATAAAGAAGTATATAAACTTTTTCTAAAAGCTGGAATCAACAGATAAATAAGTAAATAATTAGTACATTACCATATGGTGTAGAGTACTGTTCGAAATAAAAGATTGAACTATATGCAACTTCGCCTTATAGCATCAATATAATAAAATCTTAGATATCATTGTCGACTAGACATCCTATCCTCCAAAATGTATAGAAATAAATACTCTTGATATTATAACTTATCTTATCTCAAAGGCTGCAACCACAAAGCATTTAGTTAAAAAGTAAGACAAAATATAATGTTAATGTTATCTTATGATTACTGAGATTTTATTATTTTTTATAATAATAGATAAAGTTTCTGCAAGTACAAAGCATTTAGTTAAAAAGCAAGACAGGATAAATTATTTATGTTATCTTATGATTACTGAGATTTTAAAATTTTTTATACAATTATAAGGTTTTTGCAAGGACATAATTATGTTTAAGCAAAGTATTGATTGCTCGACTAGAAAATACCTTGAAGTAAATGAAGTAAAATATTGATGCATTTATGTTATATTACTTAATACCTATGAAATAGTTCATGGGCCTGCATTCTGCTTACAGCGGAGTACTTGGAGTAAGTTCAGTTTAAGAATATTATTAGTATAATGCGGGCTCTTGACAACTCGGAAGGTTATTCTGTTATATTAGGGACTCAATTCACATTCTTTCTTTATGTGTAAGTGTGTATAGGTAAGTGACTACAAGTAATATAATATATTTTATGAAAAATTAAAAAAGGTTGCATCATTTTGTAATATTATTGAAGTTTCCACAAGTATAATTTCCTTAGTTTGTGTGCCAAAGCCCTATTAACATGTGTATATGGAAAAACTAGACTCCTTAAACGAATAAACCATTAATTTTGGTGTTGTGGGTCATTTTGTAAGTAAAGGCAATTTTATTGCCATGAGGTCATAAAAGCACTGTGCAGAATTACTTTATTTACCTTTCTGTGCAAGCAGCGTAAAGGTAACTTAATCAAGGTGTGTGGGCAACTACAAAGGCAACAGCTCCCGCTTTTCACAAAAAAAAAAAAAAAAAAAAAAAAAAGAAAGAAAAAAGGAGGAGTATGGGTGGTACACTGTACTCTCCTCTTTTGTGGAAAGTTTCAATTACATTTAAATGAGGTTTCAGAGTTGACGCCATACAGCGCTTGCTGCCATGGGACAATCGTAAACAGCTTAATGCACATTGTGTATGTGCTTGGTTTTTGTTTTCATTTTTTTATTGCGTTGTATTTAGGTATCTCGCAGTCACACAACCATTGACATATACCGAAAAAATGGCCTTCTATCCGTTCGGCAATGCTAATGATTCTGGGAGTTTGCTTACTAGTATTTACAACTACCTGTCCAATAATGCTGGAATGCTGACTTTATGCAAAAATATGTATATATACATTTTGATTTATTTCTTTTTATACCAAAGCGCTTGTTAAACTTAAATCGTATTACACTTAGTTTATATTTATTCTGTGTATTTAGTTCCATTTTTATTATTTAAGGATTAATAAATTGAGAAAACATTCAATATTTTTGATATTCCAATATTGTACATCCATGAGAATGATTTAGTAGATTGCCAATAAAATCAGAATAAGGAATATGTTGTAGAGTATCGACAAAAATTAAAAATAGAAAAGTACTGAAACTCCTAAATTTCTTAGGAGAGGTTTTATTGCTTGCTTGATGCCATTTTTCCATATATCTTATTAGAACTTCTTTTACTAAATTAAAAAAACTTTAAGGCCTCTTATCACTTACATGGTTTGGTGAATTGTGCTATTAACGCACTGATGTATGCATTTAATCCTGATTTTTTTCGGTATTTTGTGTATTAACCTGCCGAATATTGTATAAAGAAATATTCGCGAAAAAGGTAATTTTGTAAGAAATTAAAGATATTTATATAATTGAAACTATATTCTCGTATATCATGTTTATATTGTAAATATTTTGTTCTTTAGTCTAAGCGCTATAAATATACAAATATTTATTCGAAAATAATATTTTCCTTTTATTCCCTTTTTACCCTGTACACATTATTGGGGTTTCATGATATAATGGTTTGCTAAATACGTATTAATAAGACGCAAGTCACACTCATATTAAATAGAACAACGACGAGTTAAGTCGTTGGAATGTTTTTCGTCTCTCCATCTACCCATCTATGTGAAGACAGCGATCTAGTGAACCACAAAAGACTTTTAAAGAATTTGGAATTCGTTTGAATACCAAAATTGTAAAAAACCTAGTTAAAATACTAGAGACATGAATGTTGCAATCATCATCTAAATCAGATTCAAATCGTTTGGAAAAATGTTCCAACAATTATTATCTTAAAGTTACTACTGCTATCCAATGGCATCCACAACGTTTTACCCAGTAAATAGAGGACGTTGCCACGTACAGGTATGAAGATGAACAGACTCTTCCATATTGTTAGTGTTATCTATTAGTATAGGGAAAAATATGAAAACAACCATGTTTGAATTCCCTT
>JABVZY010000002.1:9770-36052 GCA_020883555.1 Drosophila nannoptera
CTATACCTATCTCTCTCTCTCTCTCTACTCTAATTCACATCATACTCACTGTAAAGAAAAAATTGTAAAAATGCAATAATACGCAAATAATAAACGAATTATTAATTTTAAATGTAATTTATTTTCGTTTTTATTCATGTCACAATTTGATTATTACAAATTACAACTGTATTTCATCGACTCTTGGTACAAATGGTATAAATAATGCTAAGTATAAATATTAGGGTATCAATGCAATTGTTCAATAAAGAATTTTTTGGTTGGTAATTTTCAGGAATTCATATTAACGCAGGCCAAAGTCAATGTATGCTAAATATTTTACTAACATGATTTTTGAGATCAACATTTTTTGCAATTTACTTTTAAATCCGAGAATATTACTATATTGCAATAAGTGTTTCGGCTTGCATTCGTATATTTAGGGGGAAATACAGACAATTATTTTTCCACATTTTAAATATATATTTAAAATCTCTTGGTTAATTGTATATTTGCAATAATATACCAAAATATATATATTAATAAAAGAGAACCGACTTCATGAATAAAAAACTTCTAGACAATAACCAGCGTGAAAATATTCTAGACGTGGAGTAAATAGATCGACAACAGTAACAGCAAACTAAAAATGTACTTTTATTAGTTTCGAATGTGTAAATTAAAATGTAACTTGTATCAATGATACAACGTTACAGTAAATACTACAAAATTTTAATTTACCTAGCTACGTTTTATTTGATTTTTGAATGATTTCCTTAATAAACTTAGGATTTATGTTGTTTTCCAAACTAAGATAACTGGTATATTAAGCTATATTAATTTTTAGTCAGCCAACATCATTTTAATTTTTAGTAAATAAACGTTGTTTCATTAAATTATACAAATTGTGCATATTTTAACTAAGGAATATTTTTGTTTTCTTTTTAATATATATATAATTCTGATATGATAAAAAAGAGCGACGGTACGAATTTGTAAACCTTCATCAGCCTCTTAATGATTATCTTATACTATATGTATATTTATAAAAAGAGTAAAAAGACGCATACAATAAATACTTGCGTTCATATTTTTTATTATAGTATGATTTTTTTTAATGAACTTCGTACCAAACACAATAGCTGACCATATTCATGTCTCATTTATCCATGGACATAATAAAGAATTTGAAAAACGTGGAAGAGAAGAATGTTTATCATTTTTATATAAACACATTTATTGACAATATCTAGGCTTATTTATATAATCGCATAACAAAACATATAACTTTACTAAATATAAATTTTGTGGTTTTGTTGTGCTTTCGTCTTGTTTGTCTAATTATTATTCTTTGTTATCTTATATAAAAGGCCGTACAAGACTGTACCCTTTTCTTCTCAAGGAGACGGAGAAGTTATAGTTAAGTAAACCCACAAATCTTGCAAAGGTAAATTATAAATAGAATATTTAATAAAATTTCTCAAGAGGCAAAGACCATTTGAACATTTAATAGTATTTTAATATAGTATTCATTTATTTGTTAATTAAAAGTGGTTTAACTTTGAGACTGCACAGCATTTCTTCGAATATTATACAATAATATTTATATATAAATTGTATTATTTTATTTTTAAGTCTTACAAAATTGAGTAGAAATTTGTTTGTTATATAAATACGAATATCCTCAACTTATCGACTGTAAAGTTGTTTAGCTATAACTTGTAAAGCGAAGAATTTGAATTTAGAATTTAGAGTAATGAAAGCTGAACATATTTATTTATTAATTTCACGAATTTAATGTGTGAGTTTTCCGCTAAGAATATTCTGCTTGCAAATTGGTTTGGCTCTGCCTGTTTTTAAATAGTACTGTAGAGCATATTTTGAATCAGTCTTTGCGTGTCACAAGTATTAAATAAGTATGTAATGTGTAATTACAATATATCATATCAAAATCGACACAGGAAAGCAAACAAAGTACCGTCTATTAATGCTTTAAATATCATGCATAATGTATAATGTTTAATGGTACACAAATGAAATTTATTTACTAAAATTAGTTAAGGGCTAATCTGAGCTGAATTGGTGACGAAGAAGTGTGAATCAAATATTGGATATAGTTATAAGTATTTTTTATTTATTGTGTAGTTCAAATATATGAATGCATATTTATGGTAAAAGATTATGTCAATTTTTGTTTACTCTTATTGGGTCTGAAATTAAATCATTACTGTACATACTTTCGCTTTGAAAGTTTCGGCAATTTTGAATTCACAAAGATTCATTTTGAAATCTATCTTTTTCAAGATAAGGAAGTCGATAGATGCATTTTTTAACTTAACGATTTTGCTCTTAATTATTATTAACCTGAATATAAAAATACAATATATTATATATATGTATTTAAGTTTTTATATGCATGCAATTAGCAATAAACTGTAGTTCAATGCACATGTGTCGTCGAATTTCGCTATAGCACAAACTTTTTAAATTTGTTCCATTCTTCTTTAAGCTGATATCTGTGAATTTTTAATGCGACTATATATATTTTACTTGGTGTGTTGGGCTCCAACATGAGGCGATTTATAAAAGTTTTGCACGAACTCGGAGAGGCTGTAGACGGTACCTGGTCCTTTACCAGCACTCATGCATATAAAGTCACCCAAACAGTGCATGTTAGCTTCAAAGTAAAATAATCTATTAATAGGGGTCTTAGGTTATAAACTTAAGATTGGCTTACTGTTCGATAGAATGGGGGGATAAGAGGGTGGTGGTTTAATCCAGCTACCGTCTGGCCGCCTCATGTGCCGGCGGTCTGAAGAAAATTCAATGAGATATGTATCTGCAGGTATGACTCTGAAAAATCTGGAAATAACGAGAATGTATGGCTTTTCCACTAACGGGTTGGAGCTTTAGTTACCGATGGTGTTCCGGCCGTAAGGCAAGATCAGACCGAAAAGTCTCTGTAACGTATTTATGAAAATAAGTTGGAAATGGAAGAGTAGTATCCAAGTCAAACACCAAACAGCGATTTGGCAAAGGATTGTGCATAAAAAAGACATGATAGTCCTACCAAAAAGATTATTTGTCGCATGTTAAATTAACAAATTTGAATTTAAAAATAGCAATTATACCTTACCCATATTACAACTTGATCATCACCGCGACCCGCTTTTTGTCGCCATAGCGGAACAGTCCGTCCCTCGTTTGACACAAATACTGCATAACACTTGCTCAACTCCTCTGGGCGAGTACGTTTTACCTGTTCACACAACTTCCAAACATTTTCTTCACTATAAATAAAAACAGTTTGTAAAATAATATTTGTAGTTATTTACATCAAAATATCTACAATATATTAATGGAATTATACTAATTCGAATAACTCAAATGGAAGTAAAAATGTACGGATATTAAAAATCTAAGGATTGTCATTGTAATTGTTCCTTTTGATCAAATGAAATACATTCGGTATTTTGTTATATGACATTGTCAAGATTTTTGTTTATACATTGAGAGAATAGGCCCCTGAACAAATACTAAGAGCGACAAAGTTTCGAGATTGTAAATTTTGTTTTATACATTGAGAGAAAATATCCCATAAGAAATATTAAGAGCGAGAGTGTGAAAAAATATAAAATAGTAGAGAAGAGAGGCAAAGTGAGGAACGAAGGCGCATGTCAGAATAAGAGAATAAAAGCTTTGTTGCTTATTTTACTGGAGCATTAAATATCATATTTTTAATGAAGGCACATTGCAAAATATTATTGTTAGCAATACTCCCTCAGTTATATTACATATATGACATATAATAATAATAACTCTATTAGTATATGTATGTCAATTTATGCAACTGGTAAAACACCTATTTCACATGCGATAATAAAAACCAACTAACAAGAGCCCATCAGGCGTTCAAACAATTTGCGCAGCCCACGCAACCTTCTTATACCTCTTGTTAGCAGGCATGACCGTTTGACCCAATTTCAGTACTGTGTGGCGCGGCGACAATGCTTGAGTAATGCCTGAATTAAAAACTGAATCACGAAAATAGAACAACTAAAAATGAGAAAGCTGGAATGTCATAAAAGCAAAGCTCCCACAAAGCATGCTAAATATTCGAAATCGAGTGAATCTTATGATTTTCAATTTTAATATATGTTACATGCACACAAATTACTGCAAATCACTTTTGGATGTATATATTATGTTTGATTGGTTGCTGTGATAGAAAATTACTAACCAGTAACACGAAACATAGGAACAATCCGCAATTTTAGGAAATAAAAAATCAGTTGTCATTTTGATGCTTTACGAGAGAGTTAAATTGTTCACGTAGTTATTTTGCTGGTTGTTGAATGTTTGTCGTAGAAAAGCAGGTGCACTGTCAACAGAATTGACTTTTGGAATTCACACTGAACATCAATTAAAGCTACGAAGGGTTAATCACAATGGAAACGCGCTTGAACGTAGAAGTTGGTGTGTTCTGCTGGTAACAAATTTTGGGGGATATAGCATTTAATTTATTATTTCATTAACTGCATTCTGACACAAGCTCTTTCACCTAATTAAAGTTCTTGTCTGCTTACAGGAGATAAATCAATCCTTAGATAAATATTGTTGTAAGCTACATACCGGGATCTCTATTATAGTAACTATTTTATCATTTCTTCTGATTATTGATACAGAATGCTCACTGCCACAAACAGATAATCGAAAGCAAAGAGACATGCACACGCAAACAAACACACAGTTGGTAATACACAGCAGCGCACGCTCACGCAACGCAATGGGCTGAATTAACGAGGTTTTTTTCACTTCATAAAAGTTAACTTGCAGACTTTATGCGAGTCGTGTTATGAATTCATTCACAGGGTAGTAAAAAAGTTAATATTTTCTATTCCTTTGGCGTAGCAGCATAAGTAACAATAACCTTTGCGAAAAATTAGATAAAAGTCTACAATTGATTAACAACAGCGGCTGACTCTCTAGTGCTTCTCTGGGTGCGCGTTCCTTTTGTTTTGATGTTTACTTTTACAGACTGTTGATAAGCCTTCCATGTGTTCTGTTGCCTCTTGTTTATATGTATTAATTTTGAATGCGCGAGCGTTGCAAGATTCTTAGTTCACTCTTTCTCGATTTTCTGCATACATTGAACGAAAACTATTCTCTCGACAGCAAAAGGATGTTCACAACCCATGTTTTTCTTTTCTCTAGTGCTCTTTAATGTCAACAAGTTTGCATCTGTATTCGATACTTTTCCATACAACACTGATGACATGGTGTTGTAGACATAGTCACTGTCACGAGCTCGTTGTTCGGAAACTCCGCTATTTAGCCGCTATTTTCAGATGGGTGTTTGAATTTTGTGTATAATGTTTGAAAAATGTGTGATAAGCATTTTTATAAGTCAAATTTATTTGATAATTTCATTATATTGCATATTATATAAATGGCTCAGTTCAAATTTTGATAAGTTTTATATGCGTAGGCCAAGTAATTTATTTTTTATTTTGGGTGCAATTCGAACACACGTACATCACAAAGAATTAGATATTGGAAGTATAATGGGAAGGTAAACACGTTTTAATCTTTAGTTTTGTAACGTGCTTGTGTTATTAATACACACTTCTGACAAATACTGTTCGACTAACGGCTTTTCAATTTACTCTGTTTTTCAATGACAAGTGCTTTATTTAATGAGCTTTATCTAATCTAGCTAATAGCACAAGCTATTTGACAGTTTCAGGTCTCGCTAAATTTGCTATCGTACATTTAAGCAAGTGTAAATTAACATCTATGTGACTTACTCAAGTAGAGATAAGTCAGCCCTGCATATTTGTGTTATAAAGATAAAATTGGCAAAAACTTTTATTGCATAAAACCTAAAAAAAAAAAAATAAATCTGCTCGTCTATTTTATATTTATGAGCAATTTATTTGAATTAACTGTGAGGGTCGTAGGTTGTACTCATTTTGATAATACGCCGCTGGCAACTAATTTTACAAGTAAATAGATGATTATGTTTATTATTCCACTGGATTGTTTATTGAATCTAAAGATTATCACTAAATTTCAATATTGACTGAAAAAGTGCTCTTGATAAAGATGTAAGCAATTAAACCGATCATGACACAAAAAAATCAATTGGCTTATGACGACACACATCTTTATCGCCAGCCTTAAAATGTGTATTTGATAGAGAAGACAATGCGAGAGAGTGAGAGTTTGACTCCATGCAAGGGAGCAAATAAGAGACGAATCGAAAACAAAGAGAAACAGTCAGTTAGATAGACATAGAAGGGTAACACACAATCCGACTGAAAAATACCCTACAGATCTAATTTACTCAATTTTCAATGTATACCATAAGACTAAAGCCGCGTAATTGAGTTAATACTATAAATAATAAGAACATTTTAGCTTAATGGCAATCATTTCTAATCTTTAAATACTCGTAAACTCTGTTGATAACGAGAAGAGAAAATTATTGATTTCTACAGGGTATATTGTAGCTACATATGTAAGATTAGACTTATCTTACTTGCTATAGTTCGGGACACATCATGAGCTGAACATATTTTAGTCATTCATAGCGTCTTGGTATTGCCGGGTTCTCAAGCTAGATTTCTATTTAACATAGAATTTACTTACTGCACTATCCATACAGAGAGCAAAGACAGGTATGCTTAGAAAGCTTCGAAGTTTATAAACCGACCGATCAAGTCGTGATACTGTTTTATCTTAGCCGGTTTATAGTAAAACCAGTTTCAAATATTTTGAGAAGGCAAAGCTATGAATGTGATTGAATTCAAAAATGAGGATTGTATATAATAATATATATATATAATGAAAAAAAAAAAATAATTGTTGATATATGTATATTTACATACGCAGATACATTAATATACATGGACTGTTATATTGTGTATGGATTCAAATTTTTTTACATAGATTTTTATTCTTATCCATGTGCTTCTTGGGCATAAGCTTTTCACAATCTTCAATTTCCGTTGTGTATTATCAATAAACTAATGAGCGCTAATCAAACTAAGGCAAATAACCATTGATAAATAATAAATGTGTAAATACTTAAGAAGACTTGACATAAGTATGCACAGATAAAGGGTGAACTGGTGAGTCAGTACTTACAAGAGTACTGCATTACTCAACATTATAATAACAATTACACACAAAGTGTTCTTTAGCTACGAAGATTTTACAGGACACTTCATGATAATGCGTGAGTAATAATGTGCTATGTTTTTCAGATGGCTGATGAAATGATCAGTGCCAAGGAACAGCACGAGCAACTGCTCAGTGATCATGACATGACTGGAGGTAACAAATCTCCAGAAATCACGGATGGCTTAAATAAAATATGCAAAGAGAAAGTACCTGCAGAGCAGACTCGCGCAATACATCGCCAGGTCTTCATGGTTATACTGGCCAATGTGGGTGTAATATCAACTGGTTTGGCCCTCGCTCTTCCCACTGTTACACTAAACCAGTTGACAAACAATTTGGATCTCGTGCATTTGACTGGCACACAATTTTCTTGGTTTGCGTCTATTAACAGTTTGTCAGCTCCATTGGGTGGATTATTATCAAGTCTACTGCTTGATAGAATTGGTCGGAAGCGAACTCTTTATGCCTTAAATTTATTGGGCATCATGGCTTGGACATTGCTCGCTACACCGAGTACGACGAATTGCGATTACTTCAACTGGCAATTGCAGATATCTCGTTTTATTATTGGTAAGTATCAAAATTGATAATAATAACAAATTCACAATCTGATCAATTTTTGCAGGGATTGTAATGGGCTTAGCTAGTGCGCCTGCAGGTATTTATGCTGCGGAGATTAGCATACCTAGGATACGTGGACGCCTTATACTTGGAACGTCGATATCAGTGTCATTAGGCATTTTAATTCTCTATTGCATTGGTTATTTTATACGGAACAATTTTCGACTTATTGCTCTTATTTGCTGTGGGTACCAAATAGTCGCATTACTATGTATCCTACCCCTGCCAGAGTCCCATAGCTGGTTACTATCGAAGAAGCGTTTGGAAGAAGCCAAGGAATCAATAAATTATTTTCGAGGACTTGAAAGATTGCGTAAGTCATATAAGATTTCGAAAATTATTAAGTTACTTACATGCTGTTTTACTTAATCCAGCACACATCACGCATCCCGAGGTGATGGAGGAGTTCAATATTTTGCAAGAGTCTCTTCAACTACGCGATGGCGAAAAGAAACCTTCGTTTTTAAATTGCCTAAGATTGCCGGAGGTGTATAAGCCATTGCTGATTTTGATGGGCTTATTTGCTTTTCAACAGTTTTCTGGAATTTTTGTGGTCATAGTATACGCTGTGCAAATCTCTCAAGAGGCAGGCGTCTCTATTGATCCATTTATGTGTGCTGTGCTCATTGGAACAGCACGAGTTTTGACAACTATCCCCGTGGGCTACGTTCTAGAAGAGTGGGGTCGTCGACGCTCTGGATTGATTTCGACTTTCGGCATGACTGTGTCCATGTTAGTTATGGCAGGATGTGATTGGTTCGAAGTTCTTAAAAGCGTACCATATTTACCAGTCATTGCTGTTATAAGTTTTATTGTTCTGAGCACTTTGGGGCTCTACACACTTCCGTTCATTATGATTTCGGAGCTTTTTCCTCAAAAAGTACGCGGCCCGGCTTCAGGCCTCACTGTGGCTGTGGGCACGTTCTTTACTTTTCTGAGCATTAAGCTGTATCCAAATTTTAAATTAAGCATTGGTACGACCAATACCTTTATATTCTTTGGTCTGATGTCAACATTCGCTATGATCTTCATTTATTGGGTGCTGCCCGAAACGCGGGGACGATCATTGTTAGAGATTGAAGAGCAATTCCGGAATGCTAAAAAACACGATACAAGAACCGAACAAGAAATGCAAGAGGTGTTTCTACACTGACAATGGTATACGCTTGAACGAGATCGAAAAGAATAAAAAGTTCTGTGATAAATACAATTAAAAATCTAAAATAGTGAGCAAATTCATTCATCTTCTTGTAATACATACGGACACGTAGAGGATTTACCTTAGCTATCTTTAAATTCAATACGCATTTTAATTTTAGAAATCCAGCACTTAAGTGTGTTTTCCTTCCAATATTTTCAACTGCAAGTAAGTAAGTTGAATGAAAAAACTCATTTGGCCAATAATCAAGTTCCGACCAACACTCATTTGAATAGTGATGACTGTGATATGAGTCGGCTGCAGCTTCGTGTGGGTCTCTTATGTCCATTATGTCCAGATTTCGCCATGGGGCAGCATCCACGGGTCGGCAGCTGCTGAATGGTGTGCAGGATGCTTAAAAATGTTCTGGTAAATTTTGCTCTGGTCATTATATGTAACGAGCATGGGCAAGGTATCACAATGCATGCAGCGTGTGCCCGAAAATCTGTTGGCATTTTGGGTTTATACACATACGCTTGGGGCGTTGAGCTGAACGTTTATGTAATTATATTAAGTTTTCAATTTTATGGCTTAATAATGTGGTGGTCACCTGGGCCCAGAGGCCCAAAAGAGGGCTATACAATGGGCGACAACCGTTTAAGCTGTGGAGCTTCGTCCAATACAAATTGATCGCGATTAAGTCAACAACACGGCGCTAAATATGCTCCAAGCTCAAGTTGAATGAACTTGTTTTTTTGGAAAGGCTAAATGCAATTGATGAGCTGCAAATGTGTGAACATTAAAGTTTCCGCTTCTGCTTCCGAATGCAACTCTTTAAACAACTGCCAGCCAGTCCTTCCTGTGCACTGGTCGGCACAGCTTCGTAATCATAATCTGTCAGCAACGTTCGACTGACACCTGCCGCGAATTTTTTACTCGATGCTCATCAATTACACCAGATCATTGAAATGTCAGCGCTTATGTCAACAATAGCACTCGATTTAATGAAACGTAACGTTGCAAACAATAACAATTGAATCACAATATAAAACCGCAGACACTTAGGGATGTCGGCGCAGCATATGCGCATTCTAATAATGCCAATCTGGAAACTGAAGCTGTTACCTTCTGGACTTAGCGAAGCGTAAACCAGAAAGCAGCAATGATACAAGAATTGAATGAGATTCTAGGGGGTTGTAAGTCCGGTCGGGTACCCTCGATCTTCTTTCCGTCCATTCGGCTGTCATTAAAATCGCAGCATGTCGCGTGCGAGTCGGGGTTTGTTTTGATGGGATTTAGATTATGTTTATAAGGTAATAAATTTTGAATTTTCAAAAATATATGTATGTTTGTATATTTATTGCCGTTTGTAACACATTTCATTTGAATTTTAAGTAACTCTTCAAATTCTCTTAAACGAAACTAATATTGTTAATATTATTATATCAAATGCCTTTATATTATAGATTCGCGGTACGATAACACACCTCCCAAGTCCACCAGACTGAACATCAGGTGAAACACAGATTTTTTGACCCGAAGGACAAAATGCAACAACATGCCAAGGCTGCAAAGGTACGGGGAACTGCAAATTATGAGTGCACCGCAGCTGCACACGAAACAACATGTGTCAAGATTGTGATCCAGTGATCAGCCCTTCGCTCATCATGAGGAAAGGGAAACAGGAGTGATTTTGGGCGATGGCGTTATGTAGTTCAGTGCTTAAAAAATTATGTTGATATGATTACTCTTGATTTCAGTTAAAGCCCTTTTTGATCGCATCCTCAACGCGTTTTCAAAGGTGTGCAGACTGGCACATTAGGTTAATAAACGAGTTCGTCGACATTTCGCAGAAATTGTGCATTTTTGTGTAGCGACCGAGGCGATACTTCTTAATTTTTGGTTGCAGGTACCAAAGAAAAGGTAGTGGGCCAAGCTCAATACTATACACCTATACACTTTGGATAAAAAAATGCATATTTGAATGCTGAACATGAGCTTCGGTTGCTCTTAACTTAAAGCCAAGGACAATTAAAGTCGTCGAGCAATTTTTATTTTTCAATTAGTCGAGCTACCGTTTTGGACGCTGTTTCTTTCTACCGACAAAGAGGATAACGACCTGATGCCAAAGCCAAAAGGAAGATTGCCTTTTGCATTTTGAAGAGGCGCGACTGAGCGTCGTAAAAATATTGCATTTAGCGAGAGTTACGGAAGGCGAGCGCTTTATAAATTTTACGATTCTCTACCGAAAGGGCATCAATTTTACGATTATTTTAACACTTTGCTGGGATACTATGAAGCCCGAGTTCCTATAGCAGTCCCGCTGGTCATAGACAAGCGTAAAATTGAATTCGTTTCTATGATGTAGTAAACGATTTAAAGAAGCGTTCAGGCCTCTAAAATTCAATTACGGACAGCAAAAATATCTACGCCCTCCAGTAAAAGCTGTTACTAAGCATCCGGCTAGTTTACTCTTTTGTTAGTATTATGCAAAAAATTGTAGTTCACAATCAAAACTGAACTTCTATGTTGGTTGAATGAAGTATAAATGAATGTATCCAATTTCGTTGGGCAATGAAATAATCAATGGGGAATACTTTATCCCCTAATATTGCACAATTTAAGTTGAATATTACTTAAAAGAAAGTTTTTATAGTTGCCTTAACAGTTCGTCCAAATATGTAGCTTCATTTGGGACAGAGTCGTACTCTTCCACATTTTCAATTACGACATAATTATGTCCGAAATTTAATTTATAGCATGGGACCTTATATACACGCGAGCCCAAATAAGCAGCCCCTTACCCTTATCTTTGTCAGCCATTTTGTGTGCGCATTGGTGCATTTGGTTTCGTCCTTTAATGTGAGAAAATGTAACAATTTTGCCGACGACCTGTCAAAGTCCTTTGTAATTGTTCATTTTCTTATCTAGATTTGCTGAGCCGTTCGTCCCACTTGGGCAGGTGTCGCCTTCAAAACTCGGTGGAAATTACAGTTTTATTAATTGGCTATTTCGAGCTGAATAGACGATACGACAGGCAAGAAAACGTTATGTTGAGTTTTTATGGCAGTTCAGAATCGCGTGAGGGCGGACAAAAATATATATGCGAGTTTTTGGTAAATACGCAACTATATCTTATCTGTCTGTCGGCGACTGTAGTCTAGATGCTCTAATTGTTCCATTGATTGCCTGTGTGTAGTACCTTTCCGTTGTCTCCCTTGCTTGGATGTCTCTCCCTTGCTGGTGCTGCATTTTGGCGCGTGTCCCAGCCGCAAGGTGCACATGAGAGCCTGCCGCATCTTGCCGTCAGGAGCTGCAGTCCTCAAAAGAACGTCGCGTGTAAAACTATAACTACACAGGTAAACTCGTGTTCATGATTTCAGGCACATGCGTAACCTGCGCCAATTTGGGCCTCACAAAATCGTCGTTCATCTTCAACTTCTTCGTCGTCGTCAGCAATGCTGTAGTTGCCGATGTCGGGTGCGTCTCGACCGAAACACTGCTTGCGTTGCATCTGCCGGTTGCAACGGCCAACTCAAACACAACACCGAGATCAACTTCGAACCCTCAATTAAACCGCCCCTTCAATTTGAAAATATATAGTTTCTGACTGTTCTTTTGTATGACAGACGCAAAAAATTCAAGTTGAGTATCAACTAATTTATCCGACTGGTCCAAGGCACCCACGCAACAATATGCGTTCCTTTTTTGTGGCTCACTAGCGAGCAATTTGCGAATTCTTGGATGGCGGTTGCACCTTATGCAGCCCAGGTAAGAAACAGAAGCGACAACGGTTCGCCTTCCTTTTAATGACCATGAAATCTGCCTCGCAGTCATTTTGGTAGACTACCTCACTTTGGTCACGAGCTTGCCAATTTTGAATAATAATTTTAATGAGTAAGCCCTCCGGCCAGAGACTGTTGTTAAGAGGAAGTTACGTCTTATTCATTTAGTTAGAGCCTGAGAAATGTATTTAATTATCTATAATATAATTACTTATAAAAGCAATAAAAGTAATAATAATGTGAATTATGAAAATCAGATAAATAATAATCAATTAAATATACATCGAAAAATTTACTTTTAATAGTTCTCTAATTCTTTTGCAAAAAGGCCCTATCCATTATAATTAATTATATAATTTCAGAGTTTTCCCTAAACTGTATACCACTTATAGTCTTAAGTCTCCATTGAACAAATGTAAGTGAATTTCGATTCAATTACAATATAAGCAAATGTAATAACAGAGATATTTATCGCAACAGGCACCGCGTAGGCAAACCCAGTCAGTTGGAAGAAGTTAAGCCGATTTGACGCCCTTTTTGCGAGTGCCCTGCGCTCAACTGACTTTTACTTCCGGTTCCTTTTTTGTGCACTGCACGGATTATAAATTGAACTTCCCACACAGATTTGTGTGTGTCGACCTTAATTGGGGCGTGTTCGGCACTGGGTTTGGGTAATTGCAACCACTTCAAAAGCTCATGGTCACATAATCGCGTTGTCTGCGCTCTCAGCAGACAGGAGTACAAGCGAAGTGGGCGCTGGGTGGGCCCATAGCTATGGGCTTGTTGGGCGTCGTTTCCATATGCCTGGCTGCCGCTGTTGATCTTATTACTTCTCGCTTGGTTGAATGAGAAAATACGGGACAGCTGCTGGCTGGGAGTGTTGAAGATGAGAATGAGCATCACTACCAGTGGCATACGCCATTGTGTGAGCCACTCAACTTGGGCGTTGTGCTCTTCTGACACTTTTATCTCAGCCTTGCAGAAATTTCAGTGACAGACAACAACGCAGTGCCAACATGCTGCCACTGCGAATATTTTTCGACCACTTCTAGAACTGAAAACATGCTCCATATAGAATTCTTTGGCACCAAGTAGATTTATACTTTGACACGCAGATATACTCACATGCGGAAGCCCAAGCTAAAAAAAAAGGTGAAATAAGTTTTTGATTCTCTGATTTTCCAGAGACAGGATAATAGTCGACACAGCATGAATGAAAAAGGTTTGTTGCTTAAATGAAAGAGCATCTACTTTTATAGCCAATATAGCTATTTTATCTTTCGTCACCAGCTTCGTCCATTTAACATTTATTTTCAATTGAAATATCTGTTGGCAATCGTCATATTCAATTAAGACTTGCACCACCAAATGCTGCCACCCAAAAACTCATTTACCCACTCCAGGAGCGTCAAAGGAGCGAGAGAAAGCCACGCTGTGGGTAGGCCTGGCGTACGGCTGCGGTCGTTGTTGTTTGGATCAAGGCTACGGCTACGCCACATCCGCCCACTGGCACGTAAGTGTATATAAATATACTATTCCGGTGGGCAAGGAGAAGTATCGCGTGCTGAGTTGACGCTGCCGATTGGCCGGAACGCGACTGCAACGGCAACGGCAACGGCAACGGCAACGGCAACGGCAACGGCAACGGCAACGGCAACGGCAACGGCAACGGCAACGGCTACGGATACGGCTGCCGAAACGCTTGAATATTTTCGCACAGTGGAACAAATCACTCAAAAGATTATGTAAAATTTTTTATATAATATTAAATATATATTATATATATATATATTATATATTATATATATGCATATATTTATATTATATTATATATATTATATATTATATATTATATTATTATATTATTATATATTATATATGCGAGTTAGTGTTCTCTGCATTATATCGTGCTCATCGGCTCACTAGTGTAGAAACATATTTAATTCAATTTACAGTATAAGTGCCTCTGTGTGTATGTCTGTCATGCCAGCGCAGGATGTGTGTCGTTCCACGGTGCAAGTCTTTCGAACAGTTAAGGGCCTGGAACGTGCAGCAAGCGTGAGTCTGACCAATCAAACGATGCGTTTTGGCAGGCACAACACATGCGCAATATCAAGAGACCGTTGATTGGTCGTGAGCCGTACAACTGGGCTGTCGTTGCGGATGTTGTTGTTGTTTATACTTGTGCACACAGTTGTTTGTTGGTGGTGCCGTGAAACCGGTTACACCAGAAAAACGTTTCATCCGCCTTGTGGCGATTCAGGGGCACACTCAGTATCTATCAGCTTGAGTATATTTTCGGGTGGCGGCAGTCGCCCGAGTCGTCTGCATGTAACACGGCAGACCATGGGATACGGGAACATCAGAGCAGATCATTGATGCTTTGTGCGTTGCCAGCGCGAATCGCATGTATTAGTTGAAATTTTGACGGTCGAGTGACTAGCTGAACGGCGACGCGCTCGGCAACCGTAAATAGTCATTTGACTATAATTTATGAAAATACAATCGCCTCAAGTAAAAATTGAAGAGCACATCAATTGTGCTGCGGTGTGTAATCCCTAAGTTGTGGTGCAAGTGAAGACTAAGAAAGATTCATATATCCAATTTATATACGACCAGTATAGTTAAGGTGAGAAAAATTAACAAATTAATTAGAAAAAAAAAAAAAAAATACAAAATATGAATTGACAATAATGACAAGTTGTTCAGGCTATCATGGGACATGAGGTAAATTCAAAAAATTACCATTGTCCACTTAACGTAAACGTGAAGTTCTCGCCATACTTGATGAATGGATGAAAAAGAAAGAACACTCTTTCCGTTCAAACGGAACACAGAGTGTTCAAACGTTTGATCTGTATTAAAAATTAATCAATACATATCCAACGGATATTGTTTGAAGTTTATAAGCTCATCAAATTTGCATAGCAAAGATCGCGAAAAGTCACATTGAATGGAGTTTCCGCCGGCCTCTGATAAATCATAGATGATGCTACCTCTTTTTCCCACGAGACAACCGACGAAATCGAAAAAGCGTATGCTAATTAATTCTATATTAATGCAGACTGCCATTATAGCCCATTGATTTTGAAAGCTTTCTACAAAACTCACCGCTTAACAACTTTATTTAGTTTTTTTAGGCCTCGCCGGTAGACGATACTGATCTCGATATTGTTTCTGGCTGGTTTTCGTTCCTCAATAGCTGTGTAAAATCCGGTGCTTCATTGATATTGTCTTTGTATTGCTTCTTGTGTTATCATTGTGTCGTTGGCTGCACTAAAAAAACCATAAGCTCATACATATTCCAATGCCAAAGCGTACGTTTTATTATAATTTTTATTTTAATTAGCGCGGTTTATACCATATCAACGCCGCAGGTTTTCTTTGTTAATACAGAAGCTCGACGAACCTGTCGGTTCCACTTTCGGCATCCGAACCCATTCAAATTACTGTATGTTTAACTAATTTCTGTTAATTTTTATGAGTGCTCAGCTTGACAAGTATTAAGGAATAGGTTTGACTCGTGGTAATCAGTTGAACGAAGTGTGCGGACTATTTTAGCTAATAATGTGGTCAAAAAATGTTACATCCGGAGGTTGTACTACCTTCACTACAACTAATTCCATCAGATTCAGCATTATTTTGTACCTTTATATTGAGAATTAGGAAGCAAGCTGGAGAAAAATAGCATTACGATTGACCTTTTTGTATTTTAGGAGAAAGAGTCTTGGCCTGCAAATGAGTTCTTATCGCTTTCTTAAGTGGGTATAAATCTGTGGTACTTAACAACCTTAACGGCTGCCACGAGTAGCTGGAAACTAAAGCAAAACAAAACAACTACAAAAACAACTTAATTTTGTGGCTTTGAAGACCAGCGCGGCTGTCTCCGCGCCGCAGTCGGCATTTTACGAGCTGAAAAGTAGCCAAACCGTCAGGTCCTAAGGACATAGGTAATTAAATCTAATGTGAATTCCATAATAGCAGTGCCATGACAAAGCGCAAAGCCTATGGTTTCAAGGGGTAGTTATACATTTTGATTTATACGGTTCTTCGGCGCGCATTTTCATGCCTCTGACAGGCTGGCGACAGGTTAACCAAGGAGTCCACTGTTAAGCTGCCGGCCCATTCATTCTAATGACAGGAAACGGAAATCGTAGTAGGGGCGACCTGCAGTCCTCGTGGTACACATTTGCATATTTTCTGTATGTTTTTAACCAAATGAGCAATTGGCCAAAATTTATTTTAATTGTTGGCCCAATTCATGCATTTGCATATTTTCGACCTTTATTTCGGCAAGCTGAACATGCAATGCGCTTTACTTAACCCCTAAACTCTGATAATAAGCTAGTTCACGCTGCGCCAAGAATGTGCTTGATAAGCAGCTAATTTAAGATACAACAAAAGCAAAACAAAATACAAGCAGTACGCATTTGGGCCCATTGCCCATAAACTGAACAACATTAAAACTCCGAACGCAGAATGTCTTAAAACTAGGACTTTAACCAAATACGTATTGGTTTTTGTGACGACCTGAGGGTTTTATGAAATAATTAAGTTTTATGTATTTTCCTTACTAGTTTTCACCCGATTTGTTTCCCCGGCTGACAAGCGTTGCGCAGTGATTTCGTGGAAACCGTAAAAAACCCATAGTCTCAGCTACTAGCTCAGTCGGGAGATCATCTGCAGCAATACCCCGAGAGTAACATCCATCAACTGCATAAGCAGAAGACATCGTCCCGTCGCGAAGTTTAGTGGTGTTCTTGCTTGAAATTTGATTAGAATTCGAAGATTACGTTAAACTGAGTCGAAACCATTCACATTGCCATCGCCAACCTATCCAAGGTGCGACTGCTCACTTTAAAAAGTTGTCAATAATTGGAAATAGCGCGGGGCTTCACAATGCCACATACAGGTGAGTTCGAGATCTCTTTATTGTTACTTAATGAGCTAAAACTGTTTCAATGAAAGCGTTCAATGCGATTCAAATCAAGAAATACAAATACAAACTGTAATGAAAAGCTTGAAACTTTTTTTTTTCTGTTGTGAAAGGCCCTTAGGGCAAAACTCTTTCGCGCTCCATTAAAGAGACAGCAAACATAAAATTCGCACTTCATTAAACTCGATAACAAAGCCCACAGGAGAGGGGCACGCGCAAGGTGAAAAGAGAGCTTGGCCGATGATTCCTATCAGCCAAGCATGTGCTAATTTTGTAATAAGCAGATTTTTTAATTTAATATTTTCAAATGTGTTTTTGTAAGATATCCACATTATTATTTCAGTGAAGTATTTAAATAACAACATAAAAAACATAACATGACATAAAAATATATGAATATACAGACTATTTAAAATACTATTTTAACATGTGAATTCTAGGTCAAGCAGGTGTCAATCAGCTCGGGGGAGTCTTTGTCAACGGCCGCCCATTACCGGACTGTGTACGGCGACGCATCGTTGATTTGGCTCTATGTGGGGTAAGGCCCTGTGACATATCCCGACAGCTTCTGGTGTCTCACGGTAAGGGCTGGGATCATGGAGATACTCTAAGTAATACAAAGAAAAATCGACTAAAAAGATTTCTAATTTTCCACATATCAGGATGCGTATCGAAGATTTTAACGCGGTTTTATGAGACAGGTTCCATTCGTCCGGGATCCATTGGAGGAAGCAAAACGAAAGTAAGTGGCTATTGATTTGAATATTAGACCCGTGGGATTTGGGCATATGTGCTTCCGTGAAATCAACAACGATTTATATGTATAAAAATCAAACGCGCAGCAGTAAATCCATAAAATATCATAGATAAAAGCTAGTTTACGTGTTCTTTGGATAAGACCTGTTTATAGATTGTTAGGTAGCACTTTCGTGTGGGCAGAGCGCAACAAATCAATCTCATGTGTGGCTACTGATAAGGGGATAGCACGCTTTTCGTCATCATCGGGACTATACTACTTAGTCCTCGTCAGCTGCCCAATTTCACACGTTAAATCAACTGCAAGCGGCTACTGTATGTATGGAAATTCTGATAAGAACGGTGTAACATCGCATAGCTCGATAAGGTCAGGACCACTTTCATATCAGCAAAGCTTTCAGCAGGTGCGTTTGTTTTTTTTTTTTTTTTTTGGGTTTTTACATTCGAGTAGCAGTAGCAGTTTTAACCTAATGTATGTTTGAAGCGTACTTCACATTGTACAAGAGCGTGATATGGTGATTCAATAACTACACTTTGCTCGAACAAAACGTGCATTTAACACCTACACCTTGTCAATAAACAGAAGTGTGAGCCCTGGGGATGAAGCGGCGAGCTTTGGTTGCCGAGAAAAGGTGGTGAGAAGGCGTACGAGTGACGCGGGAGTTACTTGTTCGGTCATACAAAGGGCCTTCGTGTGCATGCTTTGATAAGATCTTTGATGTAAATGGTTGCTTTTTTAGGGGCGACTAGGAAACATTCAGGTGCTTATGAATTTTTAATGAATTGCCTCGTCACACGTCACACGTCAGCGTTAATTGAGCCAGCTCCATCGGGTCGGTTTAAAAAATTGCAAATTTCCAACTATTGGCATATGAATATGAAGCATAACACTTGATAAAAAAAAAAAATAATAATAATAATATAGTGACTAATAGTGACTTAGTACAATGAAATTTTCAACATTTTTTTGTCGACTTCTAACTTGCTTTTTCATCTTTTGTTAGCAAGTTGCTACACCGACAGTGGTCAAGAAGATAATACGCTTGAAGGAAGAAAACAGCGGCATGTTTGCATGGGAAATACGGGAGCAGTTGCAACAGCAGCGGGTCTGTGATCCTAGCTCGGTACCGTCCATTAGTTCCATAAACCGGATATTGCGCAACAGTGGCTTGTGGACAGATGAGATGACCTCCAGTCAGCAGAACGCGGCAGCCGCCGCGGCAGCAGTTGCAGCAGCTCATCAAATATCTGGAAGCGGTACGGGTGTACCCGGAGCCTATGTATCGCCCTCGCAATTGTATGCAAGCGCTACCAACTCAGCACCCATAGCGACAAGAGTCACGCCCACTTCTGGCACTGCGCCAACAACGGCAATAGCAGGCTTGCATGCACGTTATGATAAGCCGACTGCAGGGCCAGCACTGCCGGGTGATGACATCCCCCTAAAGCCCGCGCCCAAGATACCTTCATCTCACAGAGATAATCCCAGTCATGGTCTGACGAGTACCGTGTCCAGCCAGCTGGGTGGCCTGGACCTAAGTTACTCGGCATTGCATAAGCACTGGCTGTGGAATCCATCACTGCTTTATTACACACAAGCCCACATGCAGGCAGCCCAGGCGGCAGCAACGGGCGGTCAGATTTTGCCGTATGGAGGCCCATTTATACCACCTAGCGCAGCCAGTATGGCGGCTGCAGCGGCGGCAGCAGCAGCAGGCAACTGTGCCGCAGGTGGCGGCTTCACTAAATCAGAAAGTTCACTCGATCTAACGAAATCGGGCGCCATGGGAGACCCATTGAGTGATTGCGATTCGGGAAAATCTTCGCCGCTTGCACTGCAATTAAATACAGGTACAAGCAACGTGACAGAAACGTTATCCAGCAGCGGCCACAATAGTCGAAAAAGGAATCCGTATTCAATTGAGGAGCTCTTAAAGAAGCCTGAGAAACGTTCGCGTTTTAGTAGCGAGTCGCAGGCGATCCTGGACAGAGGCTCAGCGTCTCAGAGTAATAATGTGGATTGCATTACAAGTAGTTCAAGTTCCAGCACAAGCTCCAGCGAAAGCAATAGCAGCAACGTAAGCTCTGACGAATTGATTACCATCTCAAGGTCACAGAAGACAGAAGAAGCTGACGTCGACGAAGATTGTAGTGTCGAGGTAGTGAACTAAGAAATTGTCTAAATCAATTTACTCTGTTAAAAGTCCCAGTTTAATATAAATAATCTGTTTATGCTAAATACCCTATTCGTGATAACTACCTAATCGAAATAAACGAAAAAATTATAAAAAAGTTACATTTACCGCTTTATTGTAATACATCTACTTGATTAATTTTAGTTATAGCACAAATATTCTATTCCACAAGTGATTTAAGATGTAGTCGATTGCCTAAAATTTTCAATATAATGAGTGTGAGTATTTCTATAAATTCTCGATTATGATATAGTTATTTATTTTTGTATTTATTCAAAAGCCACGCCTTTGTATTTCATCGTCCTTGGTTAAATTTATTCATTACAGTTCAAAAAGAAGAATCTGTGTAGGTTTCAGTAGATTGCCGGGTGGTCCTTGGGTTGCGTTGTTGTAACGTCGGTCGTTACGAGCGGTTATTTAATTAACTTGCGATCCAATAAGGTGTCAACAAGTTGCCAACAGCAAGCAGGACGATTCATTGCAAAAATACAAAATTACAAGATGTCCGACACGACCATAACTATCATTCGTCCGCGGCGGCGAGTGTTGTCTCTTTGCTCAACTCTGAAACGCAGATGAGTGACACAATGCGTTGGAACAGTAATTTCTCGAGCTAAAAGCGAAGACTGCGAGAAATTTTATTAGGGTTACGGGCTTGCAGAAAAAAAACTTCAAATTTAATTTTTTTAATTGTGAAAAAATTTTTCAAGATCAACCAATTTCTTTGGCATTGTTAATAAAGAAATCAACGCAGAAAAATGTATACCGCATCGCCTTGCAATTTTTGCCACAAGTCCTCATTCTGTTCCACTGTAAGCTCGCTTATTTGGCAAGGCGACAATGGCATTGAAATTGTCATGAGGTGCTATAGTGAGCACCTCGCTGTAGCGGCTTTGTGATCAGAATTCATAAACAGAAAATATCAGGACCACCAGCGACCGAGTGAAAGACCACATCCACCAGCTTAGAGGCGCAAACTTGTCCGAAAGATGTAGATACAGCAATAACAGAAGTAGACCATCGCACTGGGTAAATTAAATATAGGCTATAAGGCTTTCGCTGTTGAATTTAAATATTTACAGGCTTTTAAAGTTCCCGATAAGCGAGAAGAAAAGGGGGAGTTGAGTGATTGTAAGTATAGCATACGCAGATATTTCGGGAATCAGCAATAAAAACCTAGCATCATTTGATCACGTGCAAGGTTTTAATCAAGCGGGGCATTGCACTTCATAAACAATGCTAAAAGGCGTTGAGGATTCGCGCTGGTGAAGAAGCTGGTGGTTGGAACGCAGCGCAGTGTGAAGGCCTTCTTTCCAAGCGGCATGCATCACCCTAGCCAGGCGCAAGCTTCGGCTCAGAGCCTGATTGTCCCACTTCGGAATGATCAGGCATGACTATGACTGACAGCCCGAATGCCAGGCTCTGTAAAAAGTGTCTTCCCTGGACAAACACAGATTGCTACGCTGGACTGTCGATCGCCGGTTGGTGATCGCCCCGATCATAAGTCGGGGCGACACTTTTGGGCCAGTCCACAACGAGGCAACAGAATATTTTTATACGCTCGCGTTCGAAATATAAATGAGGTAGGCATGGGCAGTAGCACAAATATCAGAATCAGAATCGGACACATCTTTAATTCGATTTCTCGATTTCCGATCAAAGTGGTTTTTGTAATGACTTTGCTAAGTTTGGCGCGGCAAAAACCGCGCGCGCCGTTCGCTTTCGTAGGCATTTGGATTTCGCGCTCATTTTGTTGGTTTTTGTGTCGTTTATGTTCAACAGCTTCTGTGTTAGCCAAAAGGAACAGAGCTGCTTCTCAAGGAGCTCTCTGTCTTAGTGTAGAAGGAACTATTGCAATGTTTCGTCGCGCTGTTAGCATTGATTTGTGTTTCAGTTTTTGCGCGTGCTCCACGTTTTTGGCATAAATCAAGATATTGTCGGAGGATCGAATGAGATGAGAAGAAGCGCAGAACATATCTTACAGTGCTTGAGCAACCAGTCCATGCAAGAGATATTTATATGTCGGTAATGGTGTTGATTTACCCGATTAGCAAACCATTCAAATTCAAACATAAGATTTATTTCCAAATATTCAATTTTTAATAATTTACAATTGCATTTTATTTGGAAGTTTGGAAAATGATATTAGTCATCTTCCGCTTTCTTAAATGTGGACCTTTAACACCATTTAATGTCTTTATATTTTAGGATTTTCTTCTCTTCTCTTACCTTTAACATTTTTCGAGTTTGTATGACCGGGTTTTATTCGGCACTGCCCCGAGTAAATAAAGCCATCTTTTATGGGTAATTTCCTAAAGGTTGGGCTTAAATAAACTCGACCAAACTTGAACTCGAGATCTTTGCGATGAGCCAGGTTTGTCAACGCATTTAGAGATTGATTTCTCTGTTTCTTGTCGCTGACTCCGACCGCTGTGTGCGCAATTAAACCGTAAAAAGCGGCAAACCCAACAAGAGCAGCAATGGTAAAGGGTTAATTGGCAGCCGCCGGGAACAGAAGCAGTTATGTTCTCATTTAAAACGCTCGACAACAGGTTAAAACCAAATGTGAGGCAATAAAAATCTCAAAATGTTTTCCTGCTTTCCTCGTGGCTCCGGACTGTTCAATAAAATCCCATACCCATGGTTCAATAAACAGTCAAAAAAAAAAAACAGAGCAGCAATCCCGAAATATAGACCGAATGTAGCCAAAAACTGTGACATTTACATAATTAGGTTTTATTGTCTCTTGGTCGCTTCTATAAGCGGAAATCGGCTAGTTCTAGCGTGTGTCAACTTCTGTGTGAACAAAAATGTTCTAAGTGGACATTGGCTAAATTTTAATGCCATGCACCTCTTCGAACTGCCAACGAAAATCAAGCGATTCCATTACGATTTTCTTCTGAAAAGTTTCATTCTAGAGTAGCCTAGAGTAGTATTTCTGACTGATAACGAGCCGAGCGAGATCAATGAACGGCACTCTTTGGTGCGGGTTACAGAAGATGATCAGAAAATAGGCTCCTGTCGTATGGCCTTTGGCTCTGCATGTGCGCCTAGGTGCATCGTGCCGTTGAGGGAAAGAACCACATCAAAGCAAGCAAGTGGAGTGAGCGTACTGGGATCCTGTTGCTACGCAAGTTAGAAGCAGCAGAGTGATCGTAAACAATTCGTCAAATCAAACGAGTAACGCATACTTCCGCATCCGACTGAGGGCAACTGATTCACCTGCTCCTTGACGCGCGCCCATTAACAGCGCATCGAAACTGCAGCCCGCATTATCCTTGGTTCCTGGCCCGAGTTCCAAGTGCCCATCATTAGCTCGTTCCCTTCTTTCATGTATTTTTTGTATATTATTTTTTTTTTAGCAATTACGCCACTTCAATTGTCTTTGACATGACTACACAGGATCTGCAACGTCGCTTGCTGCACCTTTCAAATCGCACTCTGTTAATTTTCTCTCCGTTTTCAGAGGTCCTGTGTCGATGCTGGCACACTCGCGCCTCCTTCGCTTGGTAATGGTAATGGAATTATAATTATAGAGTTCGCTCCCTCACTCGCTGTTCAGCGCTGGCTAATGTTGTCAGCGAGGCTCGTGGTCAGTTTGTGGTTGCAGGTTGTGATGTCGCCACATTAAATTGTCAAATTGTTTGCGCCTTTCTTATCATGATGTTCCCCAAAAGGAAGCACGTGCTCATCTTTTTCGTTAGCATGTAGCCAAGTAATATAAAAAAGGTCATAAACATAACGCGGCCTTAATTCTCTGTATCAACAAAATGTATAAGATATAATATATAGAATAAGAATAGTAATCTTAATTTTAAGCTTAAACTAAATTTTCTTGACAGATTAGCATAATTGCTGACTTAAGTAGAATAGGACTGTCATAGAATAGGAGTAGTAGACTTAACTTTAATCGTAAACTAAATTTTCTTGATAGATTAGCATTGTTGCTGACTTCAACTTGCCCATATAAAACTTATAGTGTATATATATGTACATATATTATTATAAGTGTTATTATACTTATAATTATTTGAAGACTCTGGGTCTCCTTTATGCATAACAAAAGCGCCACCTATCAATCAGAAAACTCCGACAACTTTTCGACAACGAAAATACGTTGCGCGCGTGGGCCAAGCAAAAGTTGCTTGATACTAAACTCAGTATCTTGTATTCGAACCAAACACAAAAATAAGAGGTCTAAAAACGTTCACCCTGTGCTTCAACCACGTACTGAGTAAGTTAATTATTTAGCTAGGTTTCACAGTTTGATTAAGACCAAAGAGAAAAGGGTGAAAAATTCACCGTCAAGTGTTTGCTACTGCTTTTCACAGTCCAAGTGTATCATCGAGGGATATAATGTGGCTAACAGTTGAGAGTATCATACCACATCGGATGCGAATGTCTTGGGAAGTAAGAAAATTAGTACAACATGTATAGAAATAGAATTTGTTTAAAACGGTAGAAATATGGTAAATGCAAAGCTTAACTTAGACATAGAAAACGCTTCTCTGCAACCATATTACTCAAACACAAATAATGCGATGAGCATAAAAGGTCAAAGGCCATTTGTGTCTAATTAAATTTTATTTGTTGTCACTGCAAATTGTACATTCATGGAGGGGGAAGTTGCAGACAGCACTGCTATCGCTGAGGGTCGCCTAATTCAATTATTGTACCACTGTAAATATGATTTTCAAAGGCAGTGTGAATCTTAGGAACTTCCACGGTTTGCAGCTAGGCCTGGGCAACAAATTTAAATACAAGTCATAAAGTCGATAGGCTGAATTTGGAGAAGATCCAAAGGTCATGAAAGGGGACGTCCAGCGGGCAGGGAAGAGATAGTCAGACGAGTTCTCAAAGAATGGGAGAACAATGGGCGGGGTCCGACATTTATAGTATCTGCTGTGATATTATTAATATCAAACAAATTAAAACGGTATTTGAATTCTCTTAGGAGAAATGTAAGATATTTATTGAAATAAAGAATTATATAAATATTCCAAGCCGCATATATTTGAGCGATGCCATAAGGGCTGGATGAATGAACAGCATGCAGATCTTACGCATTCCAATAATACCAATTATCTTGGCTTGAATAAATGAAATAATGCAATTAAGCTACGGAACTGAAAATTAAAGCAAAATTGAATGGAGTTCAATGGTTAGGGTGAACCCTTTATTGGGCCTTGATTGATGAAACCAGCCAGCAATCAAGCACCACTTAAAGTGGAGCAGCTTCATAAAGTTTGTGGTTCGTCTGTTAATGAATAATAACCAAAGAGGCAATGAGACACATGCGCTTACATCTGAGTCAAAGTTCCCCATGTTAGGCTTTTTTAATTGTAATTAAAAATGTCTATTAATTGTGTATTATTTTCCCAAAATGCACTGCACTTTTACACTTATACAACTATGAGTATCTCCATAAAAAAATAATCTCATTTAAAGTTGCCGTGCTCATTCCGTAACTAATTTCTAAAGCTATTAAGTTCTGCACTTAAATATTCCACTAAATGTTTATTTTTATTTAAAAATTGTGCGTGAATATCAAAAATATCCCTCTTTGTTGATATGAACATATTCCATTTCCACACAGGTGATACTTATAACCGTTCTACTTGGATTCCACTATCAGTTTCCATTTTCACTCATTTCATGGCTCACCCAGTTGATTGCAGAAAGGTCAG
>JABVZY010000002.1:44848-63535 GCA_020883555.1 Drosophila nannoptera
TACCGGCTTTATATATATATGTATCGACTAAAGTTTTCTTACTTATTTTATTTGCAAAGTATTATAAATTCAAAGTTATTAATAATTTTCACTTCTTTGCAGGACTGCAACAGCGGAACCAACACCATTATAAAAAAATTATGTGCATTTTAATCATACATTAGAAAAGAGTAAAGTAATACAAATTTTGAATAGGAATGTTATATATATTATAAATTTGTAAATGTAGTAGCGAAAAAGGAAGTGGAATAAGCAAAACTAATATTGTCTATCTAATATTATCAAAATTGATGGTGGATTGTGCATATGTTACAATGTTAGTTAAGGTATAGCTAAAGAAGAAGCCAACCAAATTGGCTTCGGAAATACCCTTTATACAATGAAATATTAAAATCAAAATTATCCAAATATTGAGGTTGAATCAAAAATATAACACAATCTACCGTTGTTTATCATAAGCGACGGAAAGTCATAAGCGTAACGCGCTACAAAATCAAAAACAGTTTTTTAGTCCGGAGAGAAAGAGAGAACGGCATCATCACGGAGTCTTTAGAGTCAATTTGTAGTGAGGACGACGATATCGACATGGATATACTACCGAGTGGAAATATATTCAACGAACTGGAGCGCATATGCACGACTGGCTATTTTTCATCCCAGCCGTCTATCGAGGATCAATGGCAACAGGTGAGTAAACAATGTAAACGAGGGAAGAACAAATTTTATGAAAAGCGTTCGTTTGATACTTTTGGAATGGCAAGTGTACATTGACTAACATCTAAAAGACACCGAATATATGTAATTTTAATAAGATGGATCCACTTTCTGCATATAAACATATGTGCACAGTTTTCATTCGTATATAGAAGAGGTTATAAATAAACAGTAGTCATTGCTGTCCGTTATCATCTGCGTCAATATGAATACATGCATTTGAATATGTTCAAGCGCGTTATATAAATATATATGGAAATATATGTGTTTCGCAAAGAGTCTTTCGCAAATATTAAATGATATGAAAACAAAAATATGTTTGTATAAAAATATATACACGCTCCTATATGTTTAGCTGTGAATTAAAATATTGTTCTTATTCTCTTTTAGCGTTCATTAGAGGTATAATTTATTAGAAATACCAGCTGATTTGGGAGCTTGCTTTAGGCACTTTTATTTTATTCTTTTGCATTTGATAACGAAAATTCCGAGACGGGTGCCTTATCATCATGTGACGCAAAAACCGATTATATGGTTAGTTAAGAGCTTTGTCTAACGAAAGTCACAGTTCAGAGGCATGCGCAAAGATAACCCACATTCTTTTAAAACCTTTTATCGACTTTATCCTAGTTAGTAGATGGGCACATCTAAAATTTTTAATTAATTTACTTTTGTCTACTGTCTTGGACAATCCTATTTTTTCTTGGATCGCATAATTTTCCACAACTTGCATGGATTTTATCGGTTAGAAGCTATTTGAATTATTCGCATATGCCTTTCTGCATTCTAAGCTATTTTTAAAAAATACGTTGAATATAAAAACGTGTATGAAAATTTGCAAAAATTGTGTGTTTTTATTCTTTGCGTTGTAAAGTAAAATCGGAATATGAACGCTAAATATAAGAATGAATATACATATACAGGAATTTATTATGGAAATAATATTGTATAATATTCTCTTGCACTTGCTTCTCATTCGTTTTCGATTGCATATAACATCGTGTAGAGGATTCAATTTGTTGGTGCTTTTTGCCAAATTATTGACGCATAGATATTTTAGAATAGAAGGAAAAAAATCATGGGTTAGACTGTGCTTCGTTTGTTTTCATTTATAATCCGTTACTTCCGCGGACTTTCGCGTTGTGTTTGTTTAAATTGTCGGGTCGCTCGGAATCCATCATTTGCCCGAAGGCTTGGCTGGAACTTAAGAGAGCTGCCAGTTGCTTCATCTGTGGTAAATATAAACAACTGCAGCTCCATGTTTATCTTGATCTCTATACAAAGAACAATCTGAAGTATGTGATACATACAATTTTGATAAAAAGCAAAAGATTTTGCAGGTTCGAAAATAATTCATTCTCTTTGATTGGTTTCCAATATATTTGCTACTTGCTTTTCCCTTTTGACATAATATAAATAAATATTTAATTACTGTTAACTACTTAATACATATATATAAACATAAACTTTACTGTTTAATTCATAAAGGTGAATTACCAACTATTATGAGCACAATACAAGCACAACACAAAAAGCGAAGCACAGTATGAGCGATAGTAAATCTTACTTAAAACGTCGCCTTTGACGCGAGACACTAAATACTTGTGTGATTTGTAGGATAGTTCCCATCGAGATAAAGCCTCCTCGAAATTCCACTAGCACGGCCTATGAGACTCGAAATACCCGGCTGGCAGCGCAATTACATGGTAGATGCCTTAAACTTATCCGTTCTTCGTTGAGTGGCGCTCGGAAATGCTACTCCTATTAACCTCAATCATTTATCATCTTGTCTGCAATTAATCATCAAGTGTGTGCACTCACACAGACACTATTTGAGTAGCTCAGTGAATATAGATTTCTGCGTATGCGGAATGTCTTGCATGGATGTGGATGGCCACACTTTTCCTACTGGAAATGGCCCTTTATTTTGCATCATTGAGATGGTTTAGCATCCGAACAGATCCCATCTTAAATTGTACTCTTCTGTATCAAATGTTTTCTTTTTCAGAACAGAGTGATTGAAAAAAATTGCAAGCAACTAAGGACGCCATTATTGACCCAATACATATCATTATTTTTGTAATTTTACCTTTCTGCACTGTCGCTGTATACCTTTTCCTATTTCTTAAAGCTAGTAAGAGTATTTTACAAGCAAAGACGAAAACTTACTTCTCAACAGTTCGAATCAAGTCTTCTCTTGAAAAATTCTTTTTGTAAATGAGTTTTACAATATTGTTTCATTGGACATTCTTTACTCAACCGAACGGCTTAATATTTGTATGTGCACTTGGCTCGGAGTAACCCTTAATTATTCATTTTGAGGCGCCACGTGGCAATTTCCCAGGCAAATGTGTGCAAATTTTTGCGGTTCGCTTAAGCGAAAGACCCAGAGAAATAAACAATAATGATTAAATAGACAATTTTGTTGTGGTATAACCAACTGCTCTCCTGATTTATAAATTTTTTTTTATTTTATGTAAATTGAAAATAACAAATTTGCTCTTAAGATTTTTTTGGAACGCTAATATAATAATCACTAATATAATAATTGTAAGTATAGTAAGGGACCCATATAAGTTGTACTGAAAATTTCAGACCGTCGAATATGCTGGTGGCTTGATATTGCTTCTGTATCCATCAGCACAACTTGTGAGCTGAGATGAAAGATAAAAGAGGGTAGAAGATTGATACACAGCCCAGGATCATTACGCCTTTACTTCCTGTGCCGTCTGATACGAAATAATGCAGCTGTGATAAGGGGGATATAAATAACGATGACTCTTTTAGCTGATTCAGAATAAATGAATGAATGAATCATATTGAAGGAACAAAAACTGTCATGGCTACGCTGCATATATACATAAATATGTATATATATTAATAGAATATAATATAAAATTACACTTGATTTGCTTCAACATAAAATTCGTCCGTCATAGCATATAAATAATTTACAAAGACATAGAATTCATATGCAATCCGCATGAAACAAAGTGTTTTTGTGTTGTTGCCCTCGCCATATGTTAATCACAAATTCAAACAAATATTCGAGTCTCATATAACACTCCAAACTCCGAACTGAAGAATGTATGTTGTGTGCGGGCCTGGGAATGTATTTCGAAAACATATTCGGTGGCACCCCTCGATGCTGCTTCCTCACACATTTTGGGCTTGACTTTTGAGTTATTTCATACTGTTAGCGGGCAAAGGCGTGCCTTCAAATCAATTTACACACTGTCTCTGTTCAGTTGGCTTTCCCCTTCCCCTAAACTCTCAAAAGTGCTTGACTTGCTCCCCGTTGTTAGGTTCACTAATGTATATTTCAGAATGTCCGTTAATACAATATATTCTTTAGGCAGTCAAAAGATTTTACCATATCAAAAATCTGTTCTAAAATACTGCTTATTGTTCCGTAATTCAAAATTTAGCCCTTAATATTATTTCCAGCTAAAAATTTAACAAGCCATTTATATATATTTCGTTTATCTCTTGCGTCACGATTGGAAGGCAGGCAGCTTCGAGTACCCATCAAACTAAATAGATGAATTTTACTATTAACTGATTAATAGGCTTTCAGTTCAATGTTTCTTTGAACACTCTTATGAAGAAATTTGGATTTTGTCTGCGCTCAAGAGGGCACCTCACTGCTGAGTCAATTCTGATTTCAAATGAATAGCCAATCAGGAATATTGGGAAAATATTCGAGCTTGAACTAGCATTCAGTGAATTGGCGCGATTCCTCTCCATGCGTTAACATCAATTAATATATACGTTACATTGATTGATGAACAAGCTTTTTTAATGCGGATTGATTTTTGTATTTGTGCCTCAAATCAGCCATCCAACTATGTCTGGTTGTGGTCTTATACTTTTCGCTTCTCTCTATCATTGTGACGAGAGGCATTGGATTTTTTTTGGAATTGGAAGTTATTACGTTTGACAAAAACATCAAACTTTAAGACTTGCTTTGCTGACAAGGCTAACCGCTATTCTTTTGTAATACTTGCTTTTGTAATTAAAAATGTGTTTAACCCATCTAAATCCATCCAATATAGTAGCGACATATACAAATTGTATTCTTTTAATAACCCACTGAATTGAAGTCAAATAACATTTTTCTTGATATTCTGTTTTGTTTGTTTCATTTAATATACTTTGACATTGAGCATATTGATATCTTATGTCTTGTCTATGTAAGCATATATAATTTAATGAACATTTATTCTACATGCAACAAAAAGAAAAGTGCTTAGTAAGGTTCTTAACCAGCAAATTCCAGGACAATAATAGTTAACTTTAGGATTATTGCAAAACAAAAAAGAAAAATAATTAATATCTTATTAGGCCTTTTTCCGCTTTCTGCCATAATGATGAAAGTGACCAAATTCAGCTTAACTCTTCAAATAATATTTTTTTAAATTTTGCTTTCCTTTTTTTCTATGTGCTTAGAAGTCGTCCCACTTCGGTTAGTAATAGTAATTTTTAGTAAATAGTATTTGTTGGCATTTGTTGCCCACTTGCTTTGATTGTTTGCCTTTCGTATGCTTCGACTATGCTGATGCTATAGGCTTTTCTTTATACCTTCGTATTTACTTAAATGAACTGGTGCACACAAAACGTGCTACTTTAATTTGTGTTCAGCCAACAGACAATTTTCCCAACAATCCACATAGTCGTGTGTATTTTCTTTGAATACGATTTTCTCTCGATTGAAGTTGTTGAATTCCAAAAATTACTTTGGCGCTTGGACCGATTTTCTCTTATTTTTTATTATCGGCGCAGATGTTATATTTAGTTTAGTATGGCTTCATTCTTCTACTTCAGAGGTGCCAGCTTATTTCCCTGGCAATGGCAATGAACCTGAACGGCCTTGCCATTCTTCTTCTCATTGAATACATAAAAAGGCTGAATAAATTTTAAAATATTCAGCTAATGATTAGAATTAGGCATGTGGGACAGTTTTGAAGAGTACCGTCAAAGATGCTATATCTGAATTGCTTTAGCATATCGGAAATAGTTAGAGATCCCCAACATAGAGCTCTTGTGGAAAGTCGCGCTACCGTGGACGTTGTTTTCGTAGCCCGCTCGTTACTCTTCACTTTCCCCAGTAGTTGTTGAAGCCTATTTGAACAAGCTATTTGCTTTGACAACAATTTGCTGTCGAGCAGTAATTTTTGGTGTGTTGGTCGTGTGAGGATGGCGCATATACCTGCGGTACGTTTTCATCATTATTTCACTAGTTGGAAAATTGCTTTATATCTTAACACTCCCCTTACATATTTTCGCTCTCATGCTTATACCCGATATTAGGTGGGGTAATTATGGGCCAATTTGCAAGAGGAAGTTAGCTATTCAAAGACGAATACTTCTTGTTATATTATTGCACATATTTCTTCATCCCCAGAAGAACTTATAAGGAGATATATATATTCAATGTATTACTGAACATCTTCTTCTTTAGGATCATAAAAAGCAGCATTCACGTACCTCTGGAGCTCGGGCATACTTTGTGCGAGGGTGCGCGCGTGTTGAGGGTTTGGAATGAGTGCCTCTCTTGGCATGTTTCCCATTAACTGAAGAAAGTGGTCCTTGCTGCGTTTACCATTACCTAATGCTCTGCGACACGCTGCGACATCAATTTTCGGTTGCATTCGAAATGAGCTGAGCTTGTCAAGGCGAAACTCCTATCAATGTTTAATGCTGTACGCATCTCCAGTCATTGGAATTTAATATTTAATATTATCATCTTTTAACTGCCTCGTTCGTGTACCGTTGAGGAACACTTTTGCTTTTAATTAATTGATATCTTCTGGGGTTTGTTGACCAACTATAAAAATATTCCGTTGACGGCAAGCTAAAATAAATAAAAGCAAGAAATTAAGCCAACAAAAAAAAAAAAAAAAAAATGCAAACGCTATAAAAATCCACAACGCACACACACAGAATTTGAGCGAAGTTAACATCGCGCTGACATACCAAAGTTTGCACTTAGCTCTTCTGATAAGATACTGTTAGGTTTATATGCAAGCGAACTTGGGCCAGCGATAAGTACTATTCAATTAAGTTGGTCTAAAGTTGGTCAATGGTGCGGCCAGCTTCGAAAGCTGTTGTAAGAAACCGACGAACTTAGATTGATATGGCGTAGATATATATGAGCAAGAGCTAGTTGCTCATAGTTACTCAAAGATTTTGCATTTATGTGTAGGCACAGCTGATATTTTGTGTTTTGTGTCAATTGCCATTTTAGTTTGCTAGTATTTTGTCCTTGATTGATATAGAATATGTCAGCGAGCTTTGCCGCCTTTCGGAGAACAATTTATTGAACCAAACACGAGAGGTGCTCGAGTCTTCCTAGATATTCCATTTGTAAGTATATCGCCTTTTGTTTTTTATATTCCATCATGCTTTTTAGGTGCTTGTAGTTGTCAATACTAAAAACATTTTACGTATATATGTGAGCATAGAATTTGCACTTAAACACCATTACTCTGGAGGCATATAGTTTGGCCTAACATTGTACTAGACATATATACTGACGAATGATATTTGGGCAAGCCTTTTGACAACCATGTCGACAGAAACTCTCAGTTTGATTCAGATTCATGAAATCCGAGGTGAAATTATGTATCCATATTAAAGTCTGATTTAGTTGAAATTTCGGCAGTCATATTGGTGCAAAGGAATAAATTGAAATTTAAGAAGTCAAAGCTTCGGTTAGCTGATTGCCCTTTTGTTGTCGCTGCTCCCTTTAAGCCAAGTTACGGTCTTAATTAATTCAGAGTTGAGTTACCGTTGCGTGAGTGTCTTTTAAGGCCCATCCATTGAATAAGCCGAGGAACGGGCCTAGGCCTGTCTGTCGCCTAAGCATCACTTCAATTAAGGCACTTCAGCGTATACGCTGAGTTGCACGTGCTGCAATGCAGCAATCTCAACCTACGATGCGTTCTACAGACTGCATGCTGCTCTCTACGAGTGTCAGACGCTGATTATGATGAAGCATCTTATGTCATAAATAAACACTGTAGCTGTGTGTGGGTTGCAGTGTCCTGTTGCGCCTTGCCCTTGGATGAAAACCCTTATTTTTAGTATTTTATGCCTCGGCTGTTGCTAATCTTGGCCCGTCTGGTGTGGGCTCATCTTATTTTGCGCACCTTGTGTGTTGGTATATGTATTTGGGCTTCCCATGGTCCAGCCTTATTTGCATGTGGTTATTAATTATTTCATGCTTTCGGTCTGTACTGCCACCGACTTACATGTACTACAAGTTGATTACGGCCAAGCTAACGACGAAAGAAATGTAGTACTTGTATAAATACGACACATTCCAAAACTCGCGCCTACAAATGCGAAGCGCAGGTCACTCGGTCATCAGAAGCCCAACTAACTACTTTGCCAGTCAACTCACGGTGTTGTCTATTCATTATCCCATTTCCGCTTGAACGAGCAAGCTATATACTAAATATAAACATAGACACACGCACACTATACACACTCTGTTCTAAAAATGTTATAATGCAAATTTCAAGCGACAGTGAGAAATTCAATTAGCTTTGAATTGTTGACAATGCAAAGGGAAGGGAAACCGAAATTCTCAGTAAGCGTATGGAGCGTCATCGCATAATTTAATTTATAGGCTGCTCACACAGTTATTCCCAGCAAGCATTCATTCAGCCAATCAGTTAGCTTATGTGGGATGTGCATGTGTATGTTATGTGATATTCGCTTATGTTTGTAACAATGTTCTCTTTTACTTCTTTCTGCACAACCACCGACTATTTATATCCTATATTTAGTGAGAAATACTAAAACCATTTTTCACAATTAAGTACAGCAAATAAAACGGTTTATATCAACAGTAATAGAAGTGAAAGACGCTATACCAAGTAGAGCTAAAGACCAGATCAGTTCAGTAATTAATCCCAAGCGGAATTAAAAAATTGCCAGAAATTATTTTTGCCATTAGCGGTAACCAGACGAAGTAGAGGCCGATAATGAACTCGCTCAAAGTAAATAAGTGACCTTTCGGAGCGCGCATCAATAAATGCACGACAAACAATTAATTTGTACAAATTAATGATTCCGCGGGAACAGAGCGAAACCCTAACATATAGATCATGCAATTGATCCAATCTATTGTCAGCTGCAGCTGCAGCAATTTGGCGATTATCGGAAAGAGAAGAGTTAATATATTGCTCAGCTGTGCACTTAGAGTGAAGAAAAGGTAAAGGGAGGTCGGCTGGACAGTAGAAATATCAAAATTGACAGCTGAGTAGAGTAGCGCGGCCTTAAGAGTCAAATTAATTTCAACGCAAATATCGGATAGGGTGATTTTCCGCGAACGAAATATGACGGCTGAGACCGCAAACATTTCCGTTGACTGCCAAGTTAACATACATAATGCCAGCCGCTGCCAAATCAAGCCGTCTGTTTTAACAATTAAGAGCCCTTTAGAACCTGTATATATATATTTGTATTGGAAAATTTAAGTGGGATCTTTTTTGAAGTTCGTTAAAACATAATTTTTGTATGCAGCGAGGAACTCCTTGTTTTGTTATTTGTGCCAGTTAAAACAACGCAATGACAAAGAGTATGAGCGTAAGCAGCACTTTGAATTGCTTTTTATCTAACTTTGATTAGAATAACAAGCCCAACTATACAGTTTCTACAATAACAATTGCAAAAGCCACGAGAAACTGACTGCATTCATTTATGCGTTCATTGAACTATGCCGGCGCATTGTAGCTGTAATAAAAGCAAGTGGAAAAGATATCTCGTCTATGCAACTACTCTATACCCTGTAGTCAAGTTCAAATCGACACTGATACGATCAGAGTATTAAAAACTGCCAGCAAAATGTTCAAATTATTTATTTACCTGTTTCTCGTAATCTGAAATACATTTCGACGCTATATATATATTGTGATATGGCCGGGTTGTTGTCTATCTCATTGTCTTCGGTCATCGAAATACCCGTATACTCTCTTCGAATAGTAATAATTTATGGCACTCATTCACAAATACAGTGCGGCTAAGTAAGAATGAGCTTTTGTAAATTTAGTCAGCAATTGCCAATTGGGCCAAGACTGGTTAAATTAATTGAAACTAAAATCAATTTTTTTTTTTTAAATTAGGTTTCTAGTTTATAACCTAACTTGTTATTCGTTGACTTTAGTTTTATGGTTGCTGCTTACGCGATTCTCAGTAGCTCGTGCTGTGAACTCGTTTCCATGCTGAACAACAATCGTTTTGTGTTGTTGGTGCTGCATTTTTGGGCTAAAAATAAACAACATAATTGCATATTTGCTACCACAGTTGCTTTTGTCGCATTTCATACCCTGTAGTAAGGGAATCGTAAGAGCATGATTTATCTGAAAAGATATGCACACATGAATTAATGCCGCTTATGTGGTTGGAATAACTTTATTTTAGCCGATTAATTAGTGCAATAACAAAATTTAACACAAAATATTGTGAATATGTTCCCCAAGTGAAAAGAGTAGGGTACACATTTTGCATGTCGGTTTTTATTTAAGCTGTGGTATATTTTGGTCTGTCGTTCTTCGTCAAGTGACACTTGCTACAATAGTTCAAAAATTTTTGTATTTTTGTTTTATTCTGTTACCAGCCAGCGCAGCGGAAGACACAAATTCTAGTCTACTGTTTGTCGACCAACACAGACATGAGAGCATTTTTGTTTTATGTTTTGCTTTGCCTTTTTTTTTTTGCTGCGGAAGTGCAACACATTAAAAATGACATAGTCATAAAATTTGTTGTAACTAATTGAAAGTCATTTGATTATCTAAAGAGACACAAATTAAAGAATACCGAGTTTTCACACGCCTAAAGCCATTTTCTTTCAGACCACAGCGGACTCTGCTTTGTAAGTGGGCCATGTTGGTATCCGTTGGTTTTTGGTGTCTGTTGTTCTGCTATCAACTGTGAAGGTGTGTTTCGTTAATACTGAGGGGACGGCACAATCTTTTTGACCACTTGCAATGCGGCCGCCACATGAATTATTTATGAGTAGCATCTCGGGTGCAGCTGCACAAACACACACACATACACACGGACACATATTTGCATATTAACTTGCATCAACTGATGGATTTGCTAACGCTGATAGGTGAACACAAGCATAAGGCTTCGCAAATTGTTATCATTATCATCCTTCTTAACTCAATTAGGCGAATGCTAAATTTAGACTAAAATTCCAGCAAATGTTCACGAAAATTTACCTGTGATGTTCGCTTTTAGTCTCATAAGCTGAAAATCGAAGTATAACTTCTGTGCTGCCTGCTCACAAAATTGCAAAGAGCCCAGTGGCTACGCAGACTAACAAATGTTTCTTAATAGGCCATGAACTGACATAATAAAGGAATGGTTTGGGACGGGATGCGCATATGAAGTTTTTCTCTGACTTCCTCTTTTATATTGCGTATTCAACTTTTATAATATATAAAATATAATTAGAAAAATGCACTTCTCCGAGATACTCAGTATAAAAAGCTAAAACGGGCTCTGAATATAATCCAGCTTTCTTGTTTAACAGAATAGGAAGATAGCTGTACCATCAGAAGTACACCTTTTGAATATTTCATATTATTTAATTAGGCTTTGCCATCTGTTAATTTGTATACTTGTTGTTTTAGCATGTGCTCTGCTGCTGTGGATATTACTAAGTTGCTTGGTATGCAGCAAACATTTGTATTGTTGAAAATTAATATTCTTACTGCTTATTCGCTTAGTGCCTGAGTGGCGGCAATGCGTAGGCGTGTCTGTCTTTGTCCCCAGCCGTACGTAATGCCGGCGAGTCGATTTGACTCGGTTCGCTCTACTCGATTCTACTCACTCGCGAGCGCACAGTTTCCAGATGGCAAACTGCTGCTGAGAATGTCAGAGCTACGTGCGCAGCTATGTGTCATTCTCTTAATGGAGAACGATATTTGTGGGTTGGGGGCAGTTGTTGTGGAGCCGGCTGTTTAGTTTCTTTATATCATTTATTAGATAAATAACCTTCAACTTTCAAATGTCGGAGCTGCAGTAGATTTTTTACTTGAGTATTTTAACGAGCGGGTAAGCTAAAAACGTGCATTCAATAGACCTTGAATCGGTTTTTCTTAACATTTTTAAACTCTGTAGAGTTCGTCGACACAATTTCAAATTTGTTTACTTTGCATGTATAATTTCAGTTCTTCAAGCTACTTTACAGCTCATACATTGGCCCTCCCATGTCATATTCCACAGGTTTTGTGCCAAGTTCGAATTCATTTATGAATGAATTCATTTTGGAACATAATTTTCACAAAGTTACGCAAATTACAAGAACTATTACGAGTGTCAACCAGTAGGTTCTTCCAATATCCATTGCATTTCAAAATTTAGTACGGCCGGGCAGTTTTTGCGACTTTTGAATGCAATTTTAAGAGCATGTATTTTTTACGCAGGCGAATCTATTTTGCGGTTCTCCCTGCGACGTGGGTACGCATAAAATTTTCCCTTTTGCATTTTTTTCTGTATGCGTATCAAGAGCGCCATAAAAGCAGCGAGCTGTAAAATATACATTTTTGTGGCTTGCATGAACTCTTTTTGCAGGGTGAGCCAAGGGAGCTACAAATTGTTATCCACCGGAATTGTTTACTTAGCGACCCACCGTGAAGACTCGAGAACGATTAGTATTATCATTTTAGCACATATATATATATATATATTTTGATATATATTTATATATATATATATTGATATATATAGTATATATAAGAGGGATATGTTCGACTGTTTAAATGTTTAACGCATTTATCAGAGTGGAAGCAAGGGACATATTCAAAAAGTCCACTCGATGTTGCTGGTCATTCGTTAAGCCAGTTGAGCTACTGGTGCCTGCCCTGGTAATGGCCATGTTGTTGTCGTGTCAGCGTGTGGTGTTGCTGGTGGTGGTATATAAAGCTGGTTTTAATTTTCTAATTACACACGGTAAACAAATGAAAATTTATTGTGGCCCCTGTTGCTAAAAATGCTTGTGTTACTGCCTATAAACTGCTCCCAGTAAGGGAGTGGCTCGTAACCCTCCCTCAACATTGGCATTTATGCCGGCACAGACCTAAGTACGTTTATGTATGCCCCACCTTAGTACCAATTTAGTGAAATACCCTTTATGACTTTGCGCTCGTGTAGCTGAGCGCTTCGTAGCTGTCGCAGGGGAAGTAGTGGCAAAGCCAGCAACATGCAACAGTCACCATCGGCTGATGCTTTGTTTTAAGCAGCAAGACGCAAGGGTGTTCCCTCGGTATATTCACAACACACCCCCATATTCTCACATCCATGACGCACAACAAAATGTATTAAGAACGGCGTTTCGTCTGTTACTTCTCTCGCCCCATGGGTTAACCAAGGTGGAGTATACAGTGGCATATATTTAGAACAATATCAAAAATTAAGAATGCCTCTAATGAATGTAACCTGAATATATAATATTCTGCGTATTCACAAAACAGCACTTACATATTGCTTTTACCAAGAGACAAGACTTTCTTTCTTCATCCTAGCGTCAACATCCTAGCCTTTTCTTTGATATATATCCGCTAGCATCTTTAGTTCTTACGCGCTGTCAAAGGTTGAACCTTAGGTAAAGAAAACTTTATTCACAAACATAACCTGAAGCTCAGCATTCGTAGAGACCAACACAGACAATTAGATTTGAATTTGTATGGCGCTAGTTCACATCAGACAGCAGCAATTGTAATAGTAAACAATAACAGTGTAACTGAATCCATTAAAGTGCTTTTTATTTCGTACAATGCCGCAACGCCTGTGGCTATGCAACAAAAAGTGTTGCGCATACACAGTACAAGTTCCACATGTTCAAAGGGGCAGCCCCATTTGTAAATGTTCGTAGCTTTAAAGGCCATTTATTTCTAGTGCTCTGGCTCCTGGAAACGAAAACAATTTGCAAATTGCTGGCCAAAAATGACGCCATATTCCGCCTCCTTACCCCGTTCACACAACAACAATTACAGTAGCAGAAGAAAAAACAACACACCTGTACACAAGCTGCATAAAAACAATGGGCGCAAGTTTAACGGGTGGTCGCCTTGATTATTATCAGCATATACTCCTGGACAGTTTTGGGGTAACTATTACTGACTTCTTCGGCTGGGTTTTAAGACCCGGCTTAGATATGGTTGAGGTCGAATGAACAAGTCTCGTGGTGGGAAAGGGTAGGAGCTTATGCAAAATACAATCGACCTGGCGACACCTGCTTGTTGGCATAGTATGTGGAATATAAGGAGTATAAGTAAAACGGGCGCGAAGAGTTTAATGCTTTTTCATAAACTAGTGGAGGCAGCACAGTCCAGTCGAAATCCCGACACGAACTTTCCGTTGCTTACTTTTTATGTGGCGCCGCCTGCTTTCGGCCGTTGGCCCTTTCTTGCTGCCTGTTATTATTACTATTATTTTGCTTATTTTGTGGGCCGTTTTTGCGTTGCGCCTGGGCCAAGCTCAGGAAGCGTGCGTCGCCATATAGGCGCGCCAAACAGACGCCTAAGGCTATGCTTTGCCGTTTAGTGGCAATAACAATACGAAAAAACGAAAATGGTGTGGTGCGGGATTTAGGGTCTACCGTTGCATACTATCGCACACTACTATACGTCCACAGCCAAGAGTAAACAATAGGAAGGTCGTACATTTTGTTTTTAGTCGCGAGACTATCGTTAACGCAACCAATTGCATGCCACCGGTATTTACGATTAAGAGTGCGTACTCACCTGGTGGTGCTGTTTCTAGCAACTTAGCCGTTTCGGTCAACCATTCATAGAAAATTATTGGCGAGAGTAAAATCCACTCTTCTAAGTTTATTATATATTTAGCTTCCATCGATGATATGCATAATATTATATTTGAATAGTCCACAATTACTTATGATTATGAATTCGTTATGAATATCAAAGATTTTGCAAATACAAATATTTGACTTTACAATGTTATTATTTCAAGAAAAACACCTGCCACCTGAACAGCCAAAACAAGTGTTCGTCATCGACAGTGAGCTCGGGACCTTAGGATGAGTCATAATTCTAAATGCATTAAGTATGGCACTGAGTCTTAATTTATTCTAATGCGTTTTCGTTTTGTCGGCAGTAACGATTTTCAATTCGACACCATATGCTGCTTGCCGGCTGGAAATATGCGGTTACGCAAGAAAAGCCGGTTTAAGTTTTCACAGTGTGCGATGGCTCTAAAGCTTCTCATACGTCTATGGAGCTTCAAATCTTTTTTAGCTCTGTAAGTCTCGCAGTGTACTATGAGCATGTTCACAGTTTTGTTTTTACACAAGATTATTTTTATTTTGTATTAGATTAGGCCTCAGTTCAAATCAGTTTCCAATCGATGTTATTTTTTTGCTTATAAGAAAGCTTGCCCCAAAAATTGTTAACTTGATTATTTGACATAGCATATATATTAAATAGAAATATTAAAAAACTATATATACGTAGCAGTTGCGCATTTCAGATTACTTCAACTGCTTGCCGCATTCAGAGTCTAACCGGTTTCGACCTCAGTTCCAGTTTCTGCGTTCGTTCAGCTATTCGAATTTTCTGATCTATCATATATCTTGATGTTGTATGAGACGATTTTTAAAAGCATCGTCATGCATACATCAGTCACAAAGGCAGTTCAACACATACAACATCAAATACTTCGTTAGGTATACTGAAAAATATATACAGAAAGTGGCGCATTCATTCAACCCAGGTTAACGTAAATTTAAATAGTTACCGGCTTTTGGCGTAGCTGTGAAAAAACAGGTTTCTGTTGTTTGTAAACAGTTTTATATACCCTGCATCAAATTGTTAAAGTCCATTCGTTCTCAATGAGCATCGCTGAAATTTGTTTAACTATTTCTGTATGTATGTATTTATTGGAGTATTAATATATTAATAATATTTAAACCAATATTTTTTGAAAATATTATATTCACTATTATTAGCATAATTTATTATCTATTATAATTAGTAATATTTTTGCATTAATAACTTTTTAAGGGAGCCTCGAATGTAGTATAGTACCAGATCTATATTATAACTAGTTTTTACTGCTGGTTTTTTTATTTGCTTTTGTTGTTATTTTTTATTTGTCATACCTCTGTTAGGCAAACCACGTCTGCTCCATCGCAGCGAGAAAAAAACGAAAAAATGACATAATTTGATATTCAAATTCCAAAACAAACAAATTTTAATTTGAAAAGAAAACGAAATTGAATTTCAATTTGAACTACCTGCTCTCAGTTGACTGAATGACTTCCAAAGCGATAAGTTGAAGAGCTGCAGGACTGGCCGGCTACAGAAATGTTTATGCTAATTTTAATAAAAATTCGAATTGTTTTGGGTTATTATCAAAACAAAGAAAAATCTGCCCTCCAATGCTGCTTTAAAGTTTAGTTTTTTAAATTTTTATACCATATAATTGGGTATTCTTTTAATCGTGAATGACTTGAACTGTTTAGGTATCTCTCTATACACATGAATATGTATACTACTATTTAGATATGATGTCATGATGATATTTCTGTAGCCAGCGAGCAGCATTCCACAGATTACGCATCATTGCTCGGCGACGAGATCTGATGCATATATTGGAGAATATTTGAGACTTAGCTACTTTTTTCCTTTTAGATGGAATATAGACAAAAAGCACACTATACATTCTAGAAATATATTTTTTGCAAGTCAGTAAAGGCAAAGTGAGTTTTTTATTTGTATATTTAAAATATTATTCAATAAAAATGTTCGGCAAACGGGTTACTAATTCAATTTGCATGCTGTTAAGATTTGACCCAGTACTTGGGAATATGACTGCCGTAAGTGACTGCCGTAAGTGACTGAATCACGATATTGCTCATACTAATTCCGTTGAAAGTTCGAATACCAATTGTAACAGCTTATGATACGGTTGTGTGATGAATCAGTGAACATAGCAATACGCATTGTCTAGCAATTGTATGAACTAGATTAATTAGAGGGCCAGTTGCGTACATTATATTGAATTCAGTCTATGAATGAAAAATTACTGATTTAAATCTCTGCTGAGGACAGGTTTAGCTTTCTTTATCCAAAAGTATCCAATAAAGTTGGAAAACGCGTGGCCCAATAAAAATATTTGTATAAAGAGCTAATTAAGCCCGGAATGTTTTTCTTCAGTTGCAAAATAAACACAGAAATATAAAATTTAAAGAATAAGAAGTTAAACATAGTTTTGTTTTTTAACCTTGAAGTCTGCTAATAGCAAGAGAAGAAAAAGGTTGAAGATAGTGAAAGAGACAGTACGCCCAGTACCCACCTGATACATTATTAATAAAGATATGTGTCTTTAAACTCCAGTGGCATATTTTTAGAATAGTAAAAGTACAGATGATATGGTCTTAAATCACTTAGAACATTATTTGCCCACTGGAGAGGATTACATATATATGCCCACAGCGCTACTCAAAAATTTATGAACATATACATATGTGCAAATTTATTTGGCCATGATATACCCAAAACAAAAATTTATTTGCAGTTGTGAAACAACAAACAGCATCTAAAATTTTTTAACACGTACGAAAGCTTTCCAGTTCTTGCAAAAAGTATAATGTTCTCAATGAGCTGGAAAAAATTATTATTTTGGATATTTGATTTTAAGATTAAGATTTTTCTGATATGTGTACATACTTTGGCCGAAATGGACCTTGGACTTCCCCGTTCATGTGCCTTTAAATAGAATCTAGCTACTTTGTTATAAAATGTATTCAATTGAATCTTTAACCCTAGGGAATTTTTATCGTAGCAATCTTCCTTTAGGGTAAGCATAGTTTTTTCTCAGTCAGGATCGATATATGGCATTACTCGCGATTGTCAACAACCCTTGCAACATTATAACTCCGGCAAGCTCATAAAAAAGTAATAAACTTTTTGTTTACCTCCGTAATAGGAAGTGAAAGCATACATTTGAATACATCGTACGGAATATATTTCTGCTTTACTTCGTTTGGTCGCCGCCTTGAGTGGATTGCAAGGCGAGGACGAAGCAAAGGGCAATGTTATTGCAAAAAAACAGCAGGATAATCGCAGTCGCAGTCGCAGCCGGAACTCAACCTTGCGAGGTTATGGAAGCTACAGGAAATTGATTTCTTTTCGCGGTTAGCTTTCCTCTTTAGCTTGTTGTCACACAGAATTTACTGTTGATTGGTTTGGCCCTTGAATATTTATCTCAATGCAGAGTGTTATGCAAATAAGAAAATTACAAGGCTGCGATTTGGTGAATCAATAATGGCTGAATTCAAGAGGAGTAAAATTGTTCATTAATATGATCCTTTGACAACTCTATTATAGTACCAAAATAGAACTAAAGAATGTTTTTAGGACCTTCGCTATTTAGATATATACATATATATTTTATTACATCTCAAAGGTAGAGTATGGCATTACCTAGCGTTCGTTTATATGCTGTTAGAAACTTGGAGCCATCCACCATAGCAAGCACCCAGCTGTAACTAACACTTTGGGCGTGTGGGCTAGGTGAATTTTCACCTTTCACTTTTGGCTGTTTTTCAGTAAGGAAATAACTTTTTGAACCTGGGGCTGGTGTTCTCTCAGTGCTAATATGTGTCTAATACAGCGTATTAATTTATTTAAATATCCCTCTCTCCACGAACACATAAACCCACACACCCACACACACACATGGTCGATGTATAGAACATAGCATAGAGAAGCAGCTGAAACCATTACAGCGTTCAATGACACGGTAAAACACGCGCTGTGGAAAACTTTTTCCAACACGTCTGACAATATCTCCACATGTGGCTGGATCACTGTGCTGGTTCGGGCATTTCCGTTCACTTTCCACCGCTTTTCTATCTATGCCCCGTTGATTACAGCAACCATCAGCGCTGGATAGCTGCTATTTGATGCTGCAAAGCAGACTCCATGGGGA
>JABVZY010000002.1:77790-88594 GCA_020883555.1 Drosophila nannoptera
CCGCTGAGCAGTCATCGGGCAACCACAACATTCCGCGCAGCACCATCGTGCGGCTTACCACAGCAAATGGGACACCTGGAGCCGCTGGAATTAGCCTAGCACGTGTCATACAAATGCAGAATAATGGCAATGCTAATGTTGCAGCCGTTCTCAGTGCTGCAGCTAATAACACCAACAGAAACAAAAGCAGCAATCCCACTCCTGTCAATGCATCGGCAATACAGCAGCAATCGGCTCCTCAGCAGCAGCAGCAGCAGCAGCAGCAGGCACCCCAAATAGTTGCTGTGGTTACGACGCTTCCTGAAAAACATTCAATTGGTGAGTATTAATTACCTCACTCATCCTTTTCGGGAGTCACTGTGTCTAATCACCTTGATTTCACAGCATCTACCAAAAGTCATCCCCCGCGCCAGCATCACATTGATCACAGTCCGGACGCCAAGCGTCGAATACACAAGTGCCAATTTCTGGGCTGTAAAAAGGTCTACACAAAAAGTTCACATCTGAAAGCGCACCAAAGAACCCACACAGGTTAGAACTCTTCTCATATATTAAAAAATAAAACAGAAAATCATATATCAATATCAATATATATATATCAATCATTCCATTTTTGACAGTATTTTAGTATGATTGAGCCTAAATGCAATTCAAGGATATTATTTTATGACAACGACTATGAAATTGAAAATGCAGCAACAAGGACCTAAGTATAAGAGCAGAGAAATGGTCAAATATACTGAGCAGTAAATGTATGGGACACATTGCACGAGTTTTTACTTCAAAATTTTCACTGTTGCCAGTGACGTCTGGTAAAGTCATCTATTCAAGGCAATAGAAGAAATTCTATTAATAAAATAAATATCTTCGGTTATAGGGATGCGGCTTTATTGCATGTCGTCATTTAAGCCAAGCCGCACAATGCCATATCCATGCTATATCGTAAACGCATGTATCGCATTAAGTTGATAACTAAGATTTTGAAGTTCAAGATAGAGCAGATTGCTGCCATGAATGAATTGATTACATTTGTTTCGGCATTCCTTTTCAAACTATTAATTGGATGAAGGCAGAGCGAATATTTCACAATTGATTATCAATTAAAATTTACAGCACAAAAGCTGGCAATAAAATGGGCTCATTGTGCTAAAGATTTCAATTAGTTAAACGATGTGGCTATGAAAAGCAGCAGACTGGCGGGAGGCCTGCAGGTCGCATTCGGTGGGTGGGAGCTAGGCTCTGCCGTTAAGAAAAGATTACTAGTGCAATGAAGCGAATAGACGCAAGCAGACCATAAAAATTGTGTTGAGTGCAAAGCCAAGAAGGCACACAGGGCATAAGGGAAGAGCTAAAGAATTGCGTGCAGTGAAAGCAATGCCGATAGCTCTTTCTATTCCCTGCGCTGCATTTCTTGCCGTTCAGCTCCGTCTATTGGCTGCTGACATTAAAACCCGACGCCAGCAAAATTTATAAAATATTAACTGGCTCCTGGCTCGGAGTTAAACGGAACCTGCACGTGCTGTTGACTGGCAATTGCCACGCCTTTCCTTCAAACAATTTACAAATGCCCCATTGAAACTCCACCCGACATTGCAAGTAGAAAGGAGTAAGCCTTTGTATAGAGACAAATAGCTGAGGTTAAGTTCCAGCATCGCTCGGTATAATAAATTAACAATAAGGTGATAGACATAAAAAACCAAGCAAGGGAAAAGAGTTAGTTCATTTACAGTATTATTAAAAGGCTTCGAAGGCTTGCTTAGGTATTTCATATACCAGCAGTAAACAACGTTTTTTATATAGAAACTTACGTTCATTGATAATTAGATATTGAGTAATTATGTGTTGCTTGAGAGTTCGATTATTAACATATTGTTATATTGTTGGGCATAATGTGTCCTTCTAGGCGATTTAATTAATTCAATTCGTGGGTCTACGCATGTCCACTGCTTTGTGCGTTTGTCACTGACTTACGCAGGCAAAAGCTAAAAACTGGTAGACAGAGTTTAAAGTTAATGCCGATGCACACATAGAGTCAATCCTTGGGAGTGGCAGAAGCATCCAGGCACCCAATTTATTTATGGCCATTGCTCCGACGCCTCGCTCACATTTCTGACAACATGCCAAACTGCGAGTACGGCTTGACACCCTGAAACAGGGATCGAAGTCCTATGCTGCATCGTTGCATCATTGCACTGCATTGCTGGACACCAATGGGCCAACAAATGGAAATCAAGAGAGCATTGTTCACTGTCCGATGCGTCGTTGGTGCCTCGTTTGTTTCGCCAGGCGAGCAAGTTGGGGGCAAGGGTATAATGTGAAATTGAGCACGGAAATATCACACATTTCCGCATGCATTAAGTTTAAAGCTGTGTAATGTATATATGTATACAAATATATATATATTTATATGTATATATATTCATGTATATATTAGCTTCTGAGCGTGCAACAAAGTATTCCACTCAGCTTTATGTACTTTTCTTCGCTGTCGTCTATTTTACCGGTTATTTGGCTCCCTTTTGCAGCGCTTTTCCTCACAATGGCCACGAAAGGCAGTGCCGGCAATTTCCTGCCTTGGCTGTTGTTTGTCTTTTAAACTCAAATAATTTTTCCATTTTTCTGGCACAACTGTGTACAGTTCTGTGTTCCACTCTTTGTGCATTTTTAGGTTTTATACTTTTGCGCTAAATTACAACTTCTGCATTTCCTTTTCCTTTCTGCCGAGCTTTTCTGTCTCTATGGAGCTCTGTTTCTGACTCCCTAGAACTGAAACTCTGGTTAGTTTTCGGCGAATTGGCTACAATTTTTGCCTCATCCTTCGAGGCTTTTGGCACGCATGCTGACGGTTGGCAACGAGCCTTTGGTATTTCGTTATACTGAATTCAAATCTAACTTGAAACAATGCCTCTTGCTGCTTTTTTCATTACTCAATCTTGTGAAAACTATATTTGATAGGTGAACTTCAAAAACTGAAAAAATTTGTTTAGTAAGGAATAGTTAGTTCCATTTCTATATTCTATATACTGCAAAAGAACTGTAATAGTTCAACTGAAGAAGCTACTACGTAGATAGACTTAGCCAATAGTAACTTATTTAATCAGGGGAGACTTTATCATTTAATTGAATCTTCGTGAACTTCTATCATTGCAGGTGAAAAGCCGTACAAGTGCTCTTGGGATGGTTGTGAATGGCGCTTCGCCAGAAGCGACGAGCTAACTCGACACTATCGCAAGCACACAGGAGCCAAACCTTTCAAGTGCCGTAATTGCGACCGTTGTTTCTCACGTTCTGATCATCTGGCTCTCCACATGAAGCGTCATATGTGAGGTGAAATCTGAATTCAACTGAGCATAACGTAAACTGTGTGCCATCGCAAGCAGGAAACAAGGAATGATGTAACAACGCTATATAATCAAAATCGCACATCACACAATACCAGCAATTAGAAACACAATTTGAAAAGTTCCAATATAAAGAAATTGTCTTTCATTGCACTTCATTTTCAGTTCATTATTTTATTTTTTATTTAATCCTTAACAGTGGGATTGAATTTGCATTTAATTTGCATATGCACATATTTCGTTGACATCAATAATTTACCAAAGCATCATATTTTTCATGTAAGGTTACAAGAAATACGCTGAACAAAATGGCAGTCAAAAACAAACTTGAAGTCCATATTATGGAAAATAATAAACACACATAGTTTTGGTTTTGTTTTGTTTTTTTTTTTTTCGTATTAGCTAAATCAACAAATATTATAAACACTGCCAAAACAAAGTTGCGAAAGGATTAAAGTAATACAAAATGTTAATAAGATACATTTACAAAGATTAACCATTAATTAAGAAATTTATCGTACTGCATAAGGTACAACAAAATACAACAAACACAAGTGCAAAATATGTTTTAAACAATAAAAGAAATGCATATATTTTCTTACTTTTTACTTTAATTTTAACATATTTTTTATTTATAAACAAATTGTTTTAAAATGCGAATTGTGAGAATTGGAGAATATAGAGTGAATCAAAATTCTTTACAAATACATTTTTTGGCGCTACATATGAATATTTTCAAAATAGGTCCGATCCTTACATATTTATAGATCGTACTTCTGTTTTGTGATGAAAAGTATTACGATGATTTTGTTTTAGTTGAAGTAGCTAGGTTTTTGCTTCTTATTTGAGAACAATTTTATATTTTCGACAATCTTTTACAAATTCTTCTTGATGTGCCTCATTAATTTAAAATATAATAATACTTTTACTTTCGTTTCCACTAATATTTTTAGATATATTCAGAAAATATAGAATGTCACAATTAACAATGCTTTAAGTATTTACTAAAGTAAGAAAATTTCTTTGATTTGCACAAAAATCGCTCGTTGTTATAAAATCATAAAAATATGTTAATACTTTCCATGTGTGCTATTTTTTCTTAGTTATATGATGCTTTTAATATACAAAAACATTCAGATTGTTTTTATTTAATTATTTTAAAATTTGACAAAAAATAAAAATATGAAAAGTAAAACGTTGTTCACCATTTTTTATTTGTATCTCATAAACAACATCAAAACATCATGACAAAATATGCATCATGATCGGTTTACATAAATATACTTATTAACTTTATAATTTGTGTAATACGATATTCTGTGATTTAAACAACAGGAACTAGAGCGCGACAAACATGCACCGTTAAAACACGTTGCCATATTTCAGGCATCACTCGGTTGGAGTTTCTACGAATCAAAAACTGGCACACAATCATAAGAATACAACACCAATCTATTTGTATTTTGTATGCGGCCCCTCAATTCATACATAGTTCTCATCGATTGTGAAGATTTGGTGTGCATTGTGCTCCATAAGTCATTCTAATGTTAAAAAATATATGTATTATCGAATATCGAAAATGGATAAGAAGTTACAAACTAAGAGTTCTTTTTAGGATCATATTATCAATAAAAAAATATATAAATCTAAGCTGGCTTTCAATGCCCAGAATTTTTCGGCTTCCATGCGAATAACCCAAGCAAATGCACTGAACAAGGTTATGATGTTGTTAACAGAACTTTAAATATATAAAGCAAATACCAACAAAACTATATGTGTACGATGTGTCAAAGAATTTCAATCAGTATAGGAAAACTTTTGAAAAAGATAAAAAGCAAACCCGAAAGGAATATTTTGTATAGCAAGTCCTTACCGTAAAAGAATAAAATAAATGAGAAACCCATTAGATTAGATTATAATGTATTTTACAATCAAAAAAGTCGTGAATGTAATTTGTATTTTAATATGAAGGCAAACCAAAATTATTATATATATATATACTTCTGTAAGCATTAAAACACAATAAAAGACTGGTCAACGAGGTGTTCCGCGTTTATGCAACAATTGCAACAAAAGTAAATTAAACAAAATTTAAATAATAAAAATACGACAAAATTAACACTCACAACAAATCCATGCGTAATCACAACTTATAAAACTCCATAGCGTATAGCTATACCAATTGCTAAATACCTTGACAAGCAGAAATTCGAACTGTAACTGGTTGAGATTAATAGAATTGATATTCAGGTAGAGTCTGCGCGTTTGTTAATCTTTTTTTGACTGGTCTAATAGGCCAGCCTGACACACGTCTGGCAATGGCTAATAAAAAAATATGAATGCATTGTCTACTATTACCGATACGTAAGCTAATGTTAATAATAAACGAATTTTAAGAAACGCTGAATGTGAGTCTAGAGTGTACTATAAACATCAACAATAATAACAAAAAGAACAACAAAGTCGAAATAAACACACAAGGACACTGAATATCGAAATTTTACAACTCAAAAATTTGCATATACCCGGAGAGAATTCAACACAACAGAATGAGGATCAAAAAACGGTTTTTATAGATTTAGAGCTTGGTAAAATTATGATACAGACGCACACCCATTTCACTTATTTCGGTTGGGCTTGCATTGTGCTTGGCAAATTAGTTGTTTATGATTTAGAAAGAACTCAGCCAAATCATTAATAATGAGAAAGGAGAGTTGTAAGTCATCATCAGCATGGCATAAGAATAGTGCGTCGCGACACAAACCATGCATGTATATACATATGTAGTCAAAATAAAAACGTTTTATATGGTAATATAAGCATTTCAATATAAATATTCTGTGTATAGTTTAGCAAAATGGATTAGCTTAATGTTGCAGAACTCCAATGAAAAATCAAAAAATACCTATTTGACACAAAAAGTGTCTGTTATATATGTAAAGCGAGCAGTGTGCGGCAATGAACATATTTAAGAGTTGTGTATGTACTTAAACTTTAAGGAATTAAGAAATTAAAACTGACAAGCTGGAGGCGTATGCGAAGCATGAATACTGAGGTTGCAGATTAGATTAGAAGAGAATACTAAGAGCAGTTTCGATTTACGCATTGGAAGCGCGTGCTCTTGAGCCAGCAGCAAATGGTGATTTATATAAATTTTTTATTAAAATCATAATTTAGCTTTTTTTGTGAAATGGAAAACATGTAGAGGATGTCTGGTGCATGTTTATAAATATTAAATAAAATGAAGATATATGTACACTTAAGACGCGTCATCGATATCAAAATTCACAAGTTTCAGCACAGGTAAACTAAAATAGATTTTAAATAAATAACTAGGTATGCATGTAAATAAATTGATAGCTGCAGAATGCAGTACGCTATCGAATTCACGCAATGACTTCAAAGCCGCTTGAGCAAGAGAATATAAGAAATTAACATGTTAAAAGTCGACTCCTTAGCTAATAGCAGATAGTAAAAATCTAATTGTCCGTGTTTACCATTAATCATGTTCATTATTATTATTATTATTATTATCATTATTATTATTAATGCGCATTTGATGTTAGTGTATACGCTTACTCTTAATGCCATCAGTGCTTACGCCATGTGAGTTAAGTTAAAAAGTTAAAACAAATGCTAAGCGCCACTGAAATATTTGCTTTAGATTTTTTGTCGCATAAGCATTGCAGTCAGCGGCTTACTGTTAAAATATATTTAATGCGATTTTCAAGAATTTAATTCGATTAGCATATTTTGGCCGATAGATTGCTTGTTCTAAAAATTATGATTATTAATATAATTACTATTATAATAATTTTTATTATGAAATATAATGTCTGTTCCAGCTTTTTGGCGTTACCTATCGAATAATTTTGTATTACCGACTGTAAGAAGCATTTGGAAAATAAAATTGAGCATAATTAAGGCAACCGCATAACATTACAAACTTGGAAATTCCATTAGGCAACAGGCAGACAGAAAAAGTCAGATTCTCACATTAAGTATTAGTTTATAATGCGAAACAGCAAAAACCACACAGAACAAAAAAAAAAAAACTTAAGAAGAAAACACAAAATTAGGATTATTATTTTATTCTTGTATAAGTCTAAACTGAGGGCATTTCCAACGTATGACAACTATATTATACGTAACTTGATATTTTGATGAGAATTTCTGTGAAAAATATAGACAAACATAAAATGACAAAATTGTATTTATTTGTGGGAAATTGATTGAAGGAGGCTGCCGCGTGTCGTTATGAATATAAACAACAAAAATAACACACAATTTGTTGATGCAATTTAATAATGTTGACTTTGTCTGGGCAAAGGGAAATTGAGACCGACATACATACGTGTATAGACATATGTATATCAGTGAACATATTTGACTTTAGTGATTACAGGCGGCATTAACCAAACAATTCACAACATTAGCCTCAAAGGCCCCCCAAAACAAAAATAATAACTATAACTATAATATTGAACAACATGGAAAGAGCTTATGAAAATTTAAATTTTATTTTATGGTTCGTAAAATTTAATTTAATTTACTTCACGTTCATAATGAAAAATCTCAGTAACATCTTCGTTTCTGATTGCAGATATGAATTTCAGCAGGCCCTAACATTTTAATGTTTGGATTGGTTATTGCAAGAACTAATAGTTAAACTTAAACGAATATGCGCACCTCGCTTTCTTACTTAATATTTGCAGAACGACGTTTGTGCAGGTTAAGTCGAGAGCACAGTCAATAATAAAGAGTTGTAGGGACACATGTAGTGTAGAGAGCAATGTAATGGTGGGCTTCATTGTGGCAAGTAGCAATACGAGACAGTACGCACAAGCTCGCTAACACACACACTCCCATACTTATATGCACTCATCCATGAGATAACATTGTGCCGGCAATTCTCAATGACAATGAAATCAACTGCAGGCGAACCCATGGAAAATATAACAAAATGAACTGACTATATAACTCAAACAGGGAACGACATCAAGATACAACACACAGGGAATGGCTGAAGTACAATAAGCACACTTCAGAACCATTTTTCTTCTAGTCGAAAATAGTCCACAGAGTTTATTTATATGATAAATTGCCCGCAACTATGAACTAGTAACCAGCGAGTCCATGTTTTATACAATTAATATTTAATAACGCTAGGAATAGCAGGTCAACCTTCTCCTCTGCTTTGAACATATTATTGCAGTTGTCGCACTTCGATGATGTGAATTATTTGAGGACGACGTTCGCAGCTCGAAAGTAATAATGAAAACATGAGGAGAATCGAAAAAACATCATATCACTGACAGCAAGTGCATTTGGAACGTGTCGAGTTAGTATAGATTTCCAAAAAGAGAGAAGGAGGGAGACTTTATTGCCTGAATCTTATACGGCCAGCCACCCCTTTGGAATGCCTCGAATTGATATTCTCAAATAAAACATATATAACTATGGATTATGGGTAAATTTTCATGTTCCATCCAAATTCATTAAATTCAAGCAATTCTTTATTCTCCTGGATGCAATATATGGCAAGTGCTGTTCATTGTTGTGCTGCTGATGTCCTTTTTTGCTGTATGGGTTAGTCAATTGGTATTCGTCTTGTCTCTTTTTATTTATGGCTTGTTTTGAACCTTGTTTGAGAACCATTCTACAAATTTCTTGGCAAGGATCGCAAGGCCTACTCACGGACACGCTCGGTTAGCAAGCCAAGGAAGCAAGGAAATAGTTGGACAACTTATGACCCCATAACTTAGTTGTACACAATTATCAATTCGATCCACTGCCAAGTTACCTTCTTTGGGCGTGCTGAAACTAGCACTATTTATAGCTAGCCAAACATCAATCAAACCAATCTGTAGAGTGCATCTAGACATAAGTATTTTGGATATGGGTGATTCAAATACAATGTCGCGAGTGTCGGACAGACGAAAAAACTCAAAAGACGAGCTGATCATGAATGTTATGTTGAATGATAACACGTCGGCTTCTACCTGTTACATATCCTATATGCCCCATTTTGAACAGTTTCGAGATATACAAATTAATCAAAACCATCTGATATCATTTCAGCTATTAGGGGAGGGGCGGGTAGTTGCTGAGAAACCGTATGATATGAGCTACGTCAAAAACCGCCGAGCACTTGCTTCAAAGCTAGCCGACATGAAACTGTTAAAACTTTTGCAAGCAGTTCCGTTGGAAGCGCCAGAGGAATTCCACTTGACCTTCACCTGGAATGCCAATGGCCAGAAGCTGTAGACCGCACTGAGGACGAAGCGGACTATGGGAAGATGCTTTCCAGTGTGTTGACTGCAAGGGATTTGAAAAATGTATTTTAAAATATTTGTGCCCGCCAACGATGCAGAGATAGTGAATTCTGCTCCGACATGAGAAATAGCTCCGCTTACTAACAGGATGTGCTGCCAGAAAACATTTTTAATAATTTAGCTCACATATTTTCGCCTTTTGGCAACATTCACTTTGAAGACCTTGCACAAGGTATTTTTCCGTTGGCAGTTGGGATTCAGGGTGGCAACGTCGATGAAAGGTTGACACATGTAGCAAGGGAAGAAACTATAGAAGAGAGCTTGGATATGCAAGCGTATCAACTTTGATAACGTAAGGGTGGAGTATTATTTGTGGATTTTTTACGTAATGCAAAACTCATTATAATGTTCATATAAAAACAGCTTTCTACAATCTTGTAATTGTTGAAGACTTACATCAATTTAGCCTTACACGCATTCACCATAAAAACTTACATTCTTTGATTTCCCAAAGAAATATATCTATTTCAGTGGTATCTGAATTACATATGAATTCTTTCTTCTTTATCACATTCTGCGTCATCATTTATTAATGAAAAATGCACTTCACAAAAATTCACTTCTCGTTAGATTTTATGCTCCGAATTCGTTTCCGTTTCGTTCCGTGGCGGATCGGAGGGATGATGCAAAGAAAGCAAGTAAAATTTGTTGAAATTAAGTTTTCAAGTAACTTTCACTCGAGCGCAATGCAAACTAAATAATTCATGGAATCAACCCAAAGAAGGTCGCTCAACCTAAGGGGAGCGAGAAAAACACCCAACACCCAACACCCTGTGCATGAGCACAGGTGTGTACATGTATGCGAGGCTTTATTTAAATAAACAGCATTCAGTGTCAGTTCGCATTCGCATTCGCATTCGCATTTCCCTGTAGCGCCTGTTCAGTTAACTTTTTGCGAGCTGCGATGAGCTGGAACAGCAGTTGAAGTTTGGGGTAGCCGTAGCTCTGTTGGCCATATGATAACAGCATTCAAGAACCCTTTTGGCCGGGGTCTTGTATGTCCCATGCTGCCATCGTCATGCCAAAATAGGCAAGTTCACTCAGGCAAAGCAATTGCACAAATGGCCAATTCTACTCGTAAGTAGAATTTTGTTCGTTTCGTTGAACGGGTTTCGGTTTAGGTTTTTG